>MU129262.1:23440-33667 GCA_014904985.1 Hydnum rufescens UP504
CTCACAAGCACTCTTGATCCAGGCCTGACAGCTGGGGGGACGGTGTTTAGTGGGCAGCAAAGAAGTCTACAGTCAATATCGTATTAGTACTATATCAATGTACTACACAAAAAAAGAGGGGACATTACAGATTTTTTTGCGTACTTTTGTGTACACTCAATCTCGACCCACAACGTGAGGAGATGCAAATACTCCTTATCAGAAGACAAAGCAGAGGCCAAATTGAATTGGGTAAGAGCCAGGAAAGGCACTCATCCTTTTCCGAAGCGCCTGTACCTTATTGAAGGCAATTGGAGCGGCGACCCGGACAATCCGGATTGGGTGTATTAGGATGATCCAGACTGGGGCGTGGGCGTACTAGGATGATTTTCGCTTGGGGTATTAGGACAATCCGCGGCAGGGGTATTGGGACGATCCGCGGTGGGGGTATTGGGACGATCCGTGGTGGGGGTATTGGGACGATCCGTGGCGGGGTATTGGGACGATCCCATGGCAGGGGTATTGGGATGATCCATGGCAGGGGTATTGGGACGATCCACGCGGGGGTACCAGGATGATCCCCAGTGGGGGTATTGGGATGATCCGCGGCGGGGGTATTGGGACAATCCCCGGCGGGGGTATTGGGACAATCCCCGGCAGGGTATTGGGATGATCCACATGGGGGGTACCAGGACAATCCGCGTTGGGGTACCAGGATGATCCACATGGGGGGTACAGGACAATCCGCGTTGGGGGTACCAGGATGATCCACATGGGGGGTACCAGGACAATCCGCGTTGGGGGTACCAGGATGATCCACATGGGGGGTACCAGGACGATCCATGTTGGGGGGTACCAGGACGACCTGCGCTGGGGGTATTAGGATGATCCACACTGAGGGTATTGGGACGATCGGCACTGGGCAAAGGCGGGTCAGGTTGTTGGGGTGAAGAGAGACGAGAAAATGGCACGGGTGAGGAACCGGGTGCAGTGGATGAGAATCGTGGAGGTACACTGCTGGATGGTGAATGAATTGACGATGTGCGGGAACCCATAATACGCTCCGATCGTCTACGTTCTATACTGATTGAGCTGACACTCTTTACCCTTTTTCTTGGCGCACCACTGCTAGAAGCAGTAGCGCTTTCCTGATGCCTTTTTCTCTTACCTTTGCCCTTGCTCGGCTCGTTAGGGATCCCAGTTTCTTTGGCTACCTTCTCCCATTCAGCCATCATAGCGGCATTGCGCGCTATGTTGGCACGACGCCTCCTCTCTATCTCGGGAGTCACTGTGCTGAGTTTAGGAGGGCTTGGACGACGTGGGGTGGGAGTTCAACGGTAGTGTCGTTTCCCATGTGATCAGTACTCGCTAGATCCGCATCATCGTTGTCATCACCCTGGCGGTCGTCAGCTCTGCTGTTGTTGATGAACGATATAGAAGAAGGGTTGGGAGCTCCGATGACTGTCAAATCAAAATCTGGATCAGCCAGTGTGTGGATGGGAGACTGTATTTCTGTTGTTATTCGTTGGGCTGGTTCGCTTCAATGGTTGATCACACTCTGTAAGACGTGTATGGTGTTCAGTGGAGAATAGGAAGGGATATGGACTAGCTGTAGTCAATGATATATTGTGTAGGATGCTTGTAGAAAGGCTTATACGTCATGTGGGATGCTTATAGAAAGGCTTATACGTCTGGGATGCTTGTGGAAAGGCTTATACGTCGTTCGTGTTGTGTTGGTCTGTTTACTGATATTTGTGTATTCTTGTTTATGTTCTCCTGGTCAAAATGCGGATATCTGTGGTATAGACTGGTCAGTGCTTGGTTAGTCTTGTTAGTATGTTTCTTTCTTCTTTCTTCAAAACCTGATACATATTTCATTATGCTTACTTTTCCTTGGATGTCCAGCAACTCTAACTTAGGTCCTGCAACTATCCTTGGCTTTGGCGATTCGCGTAGAGGGCTACCAGTGGCTTTGTCTCAACAACCTTGAAGATGACTTAGCTCCAGATGGCTTATAGATAGACTGTTCTTTAGAGGCAAGCAGAAAGTTGACAGTGGTTGACAGTAATGATTCCCCAGAGAGAGTTAATTGTGTTCTGGGGGTACAGGAAATCTACCCAAGCCTTTTATACCTTTCTGAAGGTGGCTGTGTTTAAGAAATATGACTCCCCCCCATGGGTGAGTCATATGGAGTGCATAGGTGAGAACCAAAAGAAAAATAACCAAGATGATGTAATAATGCGTCTAGCTGAGTCATTCAATAAAGAGACAAAAGGATTCATGAAGGGGGGTGATGTCATAGTGATGTCATTCATAAAGAAGAACTAAAGGAATCATGAGGGGGGAGGGGGTGATGTCACCAAGTTTTTGCTGAGCATGTGGAGAATGCTTGGAGGCAATGGTGGTCAGCTGACGCAATGGTGGAGGCATTCTGGAGGCGAAATGAAAGGATATCTCCGGGTTTTTGGAGATTAATTTGAGCATAGTCCAGTGGTTAGGTGTTTGTTGTTGGTTGATAAATGGGCAAGTGCATGGGATGGGAATTCGACTGCCCAGAAACCAGGAGCAGTTTGCATCCGTAATAGACGTTCTTGGTATCTTAGACGAATTAGATGCGATTTTTCACCAGCTTTCTGTGGCATTCAATTTCATGTGGATTTTCTCAGTGTCGCTGAAGGCCCAAAGGTCCGCATTATGGCCAATCGAGGTTCACTGGAATGAATTAATGAATGGATGTTATTAATTATGTATAGACACTTGAATGCTGTGATTCCTCCACATCGTACCCACCGAATAAATTCTTAATTCTGAATCCTTAATAATGATGCCAATTCCTGTAGACTTGGTCAAGTACCTATCTATGCATATTCAGTACACAATTTTGGGTAGCCCTAATTGTAACAGTTTCCAGTCCAACATGATGTCAGATATTTGAGTTCAGGCAACTCCTCTTTGATTTTGGTTATAGCCAAGCCAAATTTCCTGGTTTGACTACAATGACTACAACTCAAAAGTCAACTCAATAATATGTGTATTTGCAAATAATATATGATCATCAGTGTCCTCTGTTAACGGTGGTGCCATGCTCGAATCAGTAGTGACGGTCACTCAATGTGACGGTCACCGTCACTCACGTTCGTTTCTGCATGAGGCCAATGCGTGGTCGGGGCCGCCCTGGGTACAGTCTTCTTAGCAAGAGGGATGTACTCAGTGAGGCATCTGTTGCAATAGAGACCCAGAAAGACATTCATTTATGGGCGGCCGACATTGCCTCCTGGGAGGATTTACCAGGTTTTCCTGAGCCCGACGACGGAGCACCTGTAAACATCAGTTATGAGCACCACATGGAGAAGCCGGCCCCCCGTCAAAAGAAATACCCCGGTTCTGTGTGTATCTCCTGTATCCTGGTGTAATTCTCGACTGAATTTCCACCCCACAGGACCGACCGCTTATGGACTGGGTGCTGTGTCGTCAAGAGTATCTTGATTCTCTCCTTTTCCTAGAGGGGAGAGGCGAGGCTCTTGTCGTTACCGGGTGTCCCCTATGCTGGGAACCAGGTGTGAGCGGGGTTTATCGATGCAATGACTGTTTGGGAGGGGCGCTTTTGTGTTGCAAGTGCACTCTCACCATTCATGAAAATCTCCCTCTTCACAACATCTGAGTAAGTTCTGCATGTCTGTCTCATTTTTTCCTTATCTCACATGGATGATCTCAGGTGTGGACTGGCCAGATGTTTGAGCACGCCTCACTGAGGGGCCTTGGCCTCACTGTCCAATTAGGTCATCTGGCGTATCAGAAATGTCCTGTCCCAGTTTATGCCTCATCTTCATTCATTGTCATCCATATGAATGGAGTTCATAGCATTCGTGTCACGTTCTGTGGCTGTTCCAATGCACCTCACCATCGTGTTCAACTCCTTCGCCGGCGTTGGTTCCCGTCCACGGTTTTGCAGCCGAAGTCGTGTGCTACATTCAAGGTCCTACATCAATATCATCTTCTCTCTCTCTCATCAAAAATATCTATCCACCACTTCTACGACATGCTCGAACGTTTAACCAACAACACAGGATTAGTCCCAGTACCGGTATGGTGGCAATATGAATCAAATGATCGTCGCTCCTTACTGACTAACACACACTCAGAATAAATACAAATCTTTTTGTCGAATGGTGCGCGAATGGAGGCACTTGAAAATGCTCAAGCAAGCCGGTCGTGGGAATGATCCATCCGGCATGTTAGGTACCGCCTCTGGCGAACTCGCGGTCATATGTCCTGCATGCCCCGAGCCCGGAGTGAACCTTCCAGAAGAGTGGATGAACACTCCGGAAGAGGAAAGGTATGGTGTATCTAATCTGTTGCAAAATTGATGCTTACTCGCTATCAAGGTTTCTGTATGATGGGATATATGCTATCAATGCAAATTTCCACCTCAAAAATCGTGTGCGAAGCTCTGTTGACCCCGGTCTAGGCACCGGATGGGCATACTTTGTCGACGATCAAGCGTACAGTATGTATTTGCTGAAACATACATCCCAAAAGGATGTAAGTGTTTTGTGCATGCTATGAGCGATCATTCGTTTGTTTATCCATATCTCCCCAGATTTCTTCCTGTGCAGCGTTTGCAGCGTTAGATCATGCAAATACCAAAAAATCAGATGGACTCCGAGTAACTGGCGTTGGAGCCATCGTATGCGCCCATCATGGCTTGCTTCGCCCCAATGGCATTGGAGATTTGCAGAAAGGAGAGCGGTTCGCCCTCTCCTTATGTTTTTACGATGCAAGCACTAATGACAGATTTAGGTTTTGCAACATGGATTATATTATGTTTTCGAGCCTTCAGGGACAAAATTAGGACATATTATGATCTCGTACGATATATTTTGCCAATGGATCACCAAGCTTCACTGTCAACTTCCATCATTACCCCGGAATTCCAGATTGACCCCAACGTTACGACTCTGAGGGGGTTATCCCCAAATTCCACTTCGGGGCCCACAAGCCTGAAGGCCATGCCCAATTTTCCTTGACCTGGATGCCGGGGTTGGATGGACAGATGGTGAGGGTATTGAACGAGACTGGTCCGGCATAAATCCTGCTGCCAACAGTACGAAAGAAATGGGTTCTGGATGTCGACATGACACTCTAGATGACATTTGGTCTGACTTAAACTATCGAAAGATAACGACGCTCGGTGAGTTCGCCACTTCTTCCTTTGGCATTTCTAATCTCTGTACAATAGGCACTTCCTTACTTCAGAAACTGCACAATGCCCTTGTCCAAAGTGCATTTCATCTTGAACAATATGACACGCTGACACAAGGTCTAGCGGATGACGATGCCAGCACATGGGAACGAATGGTGCGAGAGTGGGAGATTGATGCCTCTAAGCCAGACCCCTATACTTTACCATTGTCTAGTAAGTCTTTCTTATTTCCGTTCGTGCTAATTCTAATATCTTCTCAGATAAATCGCAGGTGCAAATACGCCTTGAACTCATCGAAATGGAGCGGGACTCATTATATCATGGCAGTGTGTCATTGCACGATGTCAGTGCTAGTGCGTTCGTCATCATGGGTTTAGATATTGAGGATACACAGTAAGTTTGTAAGCTCATTTTAAAGTATTGTTTCTAATTGCATAATATAGGTGGAAACTCACATCGGATGTCCAATGTATGACGGAGACAATATCGTCACTGACGAGTATTGAATCACAGCAATTATCATTGGTCAAGCGCATCAAGACATTCCGCAATATCCAAAGGATCTACATGCCCGAGGCATGCCGTTTTCTTACCTCCGAGGATGAATGCGAGAAGCCCTCCCACCCCGAAACCATTAAGCTCTTCCTTCCATCTCAGATCCCTGCGGAATATCGCGTGCAAAATACGATCGTGGATATTGAGGTCAAGTTGCGTGTTGGCCAAGCCTTTGATGCTTTGTCAAGCTTGCGCAGTTCGTTGTGTATTCGGGCCCACCTCACGAATTACAAGCAGACGGTTCGAGGCCAACACATGCATACTCACGCGATGGCCCTCATCGAGTCTGCTAAACGCAAGACTGCGAGCATTGCCACAAAGTATACAGTGTCTTGTCAAACTCTGATATCACTCGTGGGATTGGATGGTATCGACCCTCAACTGAAGGAACTCAGGGATCGGGACGTTCGTACGCTATCTGACCCTGAAATTTCCGAGGACAAGCAAGACAGCCATACCCAGAACCTCGGCGAGGGATCACGGGTGCTATCGTGGATCTGGATGTCTGCTGCGGGGAATGGCGATAATGAGACCCATGAAGGTGGTGTATTTGGTGCGACCCGATTAATCCGTTGCCCAACTAATTATTCCTCTTAGCTCTGCGGGTGAATGGATGAAATTGCGTGCAAGGAAAGAACGCTGGCGGGAGGAAGTCCTCCTTCTTTGTGAGGAGATGCGTCGAGTACTAGCATTCTGTGAACATCGTGAGGCGTGGTGGATAGACCTGAGTCACTCGCAAACCAGCCTGTCCCTACCTCAACTGGAGGGGAATAAGGCATACACTCTCCGTCAGGCATCTCTACAGCAATCCCGTCAAAAACACTTCCAGTCACTCTGGAACAACATCTTATCGAGTCCTCAGGACCAGGTCTTGCGTGAGCTGGAAGAAAAGCACAAGAACAAATCGCTCTCGTCGGGTGTGATTGAGAATGATGAGGATAAATTGCTGAGTGATGATGGGCTAGACCCTGACAAGTAATCCTATGTGCCGTAGATAGTTTCTATGTGTATATAGTTTCGGACTTACTCTCTTTCTCGGGCGCTAATACATGGTGTTGAGTCTGACATGTCATGTGAGGAACGTTCAACGCCGTTCTCTCTTGAAGTGCAACTGTGATTGTGACACCCCGTTCTCGAAGCCTAGTCAGCAA
Organism: Hydnum rufescens UP504; assembly: GCA_014904985.1. NCBI lineage: Eukaryota > Fungi > Basidiomycota > Agaricomycetes > Cantharellales > Hydnaceae > Hydnum > Hydnum rufescens. The sequence goes on from MU129262.1 coordinate 30,329, forward strand.
CTGTCATCACGAGGCCCTGTTCTCGGAGCCTAGTCAGCAATTATCATTGCGAGGCCCTGTTCTCGAATCCGAGTCAGCGACTCAAGGCCCCATTCTCAAAGTTGAGTCAGCAACCTGATTGCGAGGCTCCCAATACCCTGTTCTCGAAGCCTAGCCAGCAACTTTGATTGCGAAGCCCCGTTCTTGAAGCCTAGTCAGCAACCATGGTCACGAGGCCCCGTTCTCAAAGCCTAGTCAGCAACCGTGGTCGCGAGGCCCCGTTCTCGGAGCCTAGCCAGCAACTTTGATTGCGAGGCCCCGTTCTCGAAGCCTAGTCAGCAACCGTGGTCGTGAGGCCCCATTCTTGAAGCCTAGTCAGCAACCGTGGTCGCGAGGCCCCGTTCTCGAAGCCTAGCCAGCAACTCTGATTGCGAGGCCCCATTCTTGAAGCCTAGTCAGCAACCGTGGCACCTTGGTCAGTCATCTAAGCCTACCCAGTTAGGTACCACTTCCGGGGCAGATAATGGTACCTAAGTAGGTCCCATCACTATTTCGGCCAATTTGGTCTTTCATGGGCCTCCCAGAATTGGCTGAAATGGCAGAAAATTGGCCGAAAATTGGCCGAAGCTGGGACTTAGAGAATCTCAGACTTGCAGTGGGCCATACGGGCTTATCGGGGATAATATGTTCCATTTATAATTATTTATTTATTGATTATCACTATATTATACCCTGTTTTGTTCTTATTGACTTGTTTATTATTTATTTATTTATTTATTTATTAGTAAAATAAACACACCCACCCTGGGTTAGTCTCATCAGTACATCTCAAAAAAAAAAAAAGGATGTAGTAGCACCACACACCCACCCTAGCAGGTGTGTGGTACCGTCTGTATAAGCCAAAAAACAAAGTACTTAAAAACAATACTTAGGACCACACCCGCAGTAGCGGGTGTGGTGCCGTCCATAGAAATGAAAAAAACAAACTACTTAGTAGCACCACACACCCGCCGTAGCAGGTGTGTGGTACTGTCCATACAAATCAAAACAAAAAAACTACTCAGTAGCACCACACACCCACTTGGGCGGGCGTGTGGTACCGTCCGTAAAAATTAAAAAAACAAGTACTTAGTAGCACCACACACCCGCCTTAGCGGGTGTGTGGTACCGGGGGCGTGGCTTGGTGCTTCACCGTTGGGCACGGGTTACCAGTTGCTGTTGGGGTGGGTTGTCATTTCGGGAGTATCAATTTAGATCCTAGAATAATAGTGTATGTTGTAAAAAAATTTTCGAAGTGACGCAAAAGGTGCAGCTTGCACGGCTCCTTTTGCGTCGTTGTACATATGGAAATAAAATTAAAAAACCTTGTAGTACCACACACCCACTGAAGTGGGTGTGTGGTACTTGTTTTGTACCGTGGTCGCGCGGTTCGTACTCGGTACGGGGGATCGTCGTCGTCGTTTGGGGGGTTGGTTCACTTCGCGGGTTTTGGATTCCGTTTGGCGGGCGGGTTGCCGTTCTCTTGTGTGTGTGTTTGGCGGGGTCGCGGGTCTTGATGTGGGTTCAGATAAAACCCTAGAATAATAAACAATACATTAGTACAGAAGGGAGGGAAAAGAAAGCCACGCAAAAGGAGCAGCGTACGCTGCTCCCTTTGCGCGATCGTACTTATCTTAAAATTACCACACACCCGCCGAAGCAGGTGTGTGGCTCGTCCGGGGTCCCTGCAGTCTTGCGTCGTGCGTTCCCGTTCCTGGGCAAGTCGCGTTTGCGGCTCCCGTTCAGCGGATAGTTGAGGTGATAACCTAGAATAATAAATAATGTGTTAGTTAAAAATTAATAGGAACGCAAAAAGAGCACAGGGCTGCTCTTTTTGCGCCCTTGGGGTGCATTACTTACCTTGTATAGAACCACACACCAAAAGAGAGAGATAAACGAGGACACGACCCGCTAAATAAGGCCCCAGGAAACACACCCGCCATGGCAGGTGTGTGGTCCTATATAAGGTGAGTCCTACCCCCCCAGTAGCTACAGCCATGCAAAAGAGCAGCAAAAGCTGCTCTTTTTGCGTGGCGTTTAATTCTTAACTAATTTAACAACTTTATTCTATTGTAGGTCCTCACTTCTCGTGCCAATGAATACGACGCAAACCCCCCTAACCCCGCTATTCGACGCCCAAGACGACGGGACTGGGGGACCGTCCAAACTGCGTACATATGAGCCGGAGTATCGCCCCAGTACCCACACCCGTGCAGCGGGTGTGGGGTACTACAAAGTAAGTTTTATTTTTTTATTTCTTATTCTTGTGGCGCAAAAAAGAGCAGCGTAACGCTGCTCTTTTTGCGTTGCATTCATTTTCAACTAACCTATTATTATTTCTCTAGATCCTGCCAGAACCCGCGCGAACGCCAACCACAAACCCACGGAACGACAGCCGCGAACGAAACCACGAACGACCCCCACAAACGAAAACCGCAGGGGAGACCCATACACCCGCCGTACGAGCCAGTACAGACCCCAGTACCCGCCACCACTGCAGCGGGTGTGGGGTACTGCAAGGTATGTTTGTTTTTTGTTTTTATTTTGTATTCTTGTGGCGCAAAAAGAGCAGCATGAAGCTGCTCTTTTTGCGCTGCATTATGTTCCGCTAATGTTTCATTTTAAATTTCTCTAGATCCTGAACCAGAACCCGCATACACCCCAACCACAAACTCGCCGAATGACACGCGCAAACGAAAACCGCGAAAACCCCCACGAATGAAACCGCTCCCTCGAGGGAGCGCCCAAATGGACCCGGCCCTGACCGGGCATATGAACCCCACCCAGGTGTGGTGGGTATATGCAGGTGCGTGGACCTGCAGGAACTATACCCCCCCTGGTGGCAGACCCGGGGGGATAATATGTATAAGCTAATGTATATAATAATAGTAGTAATAATAATAATAAATAGTGAAAATAATAATAATAAATATATAATCTAGCACAGCCATGGATTGGCCAAAATGGCCATATTTTGGCCGTACTGTATGGGGACTATTAGGTACCATTTTCTGCCCCAAAATGGTACCTAAATTAGGTCCCCCATGTGACTGACCAGGCTGACTATATTTCAAATTTGGGCCAATTCTGATGCGTAGAAGTGCCCAATCCACTCTGTAATTAGCCATCTCATGCCTTATTGAGCTCTGACTCATTACCATCCTCTTTCTTCAGGTTTTCCTGGACATATTTTTATTATATAGTATTTATCTATAATATACATGCTTGGTATTATTGTGTACTGCCTTGCAGCACCAGCACTTGGGCGCTTCTTGAGTATTGGCAATCTGGCATTGAATCTGCATCTTGCTTCCTATCTCT
>MU129263.1:0-28655 GCA_014904985.1 Hydnum rufescens UP504
GAAAAATTGAAAAATGCAAGGATCGTCCGAGATAATCAATCACCCAGGTAGAGTGTATATATAACACTACTATATTTAAATTTGGGCCAATTCAGATGCATAGAAGTGGCCCAATCCACTCTGCAATTCGCCGTCTCATGCCTTATTGGGCTCTGACTCATTATCATCACCTTCTTCGGGTTTTCCTGGACAAATATTCATTATATAGTATTTATTTTAAATATACATGTTTGGTACTATTGTGTACTGTGCTTGCAGCACCAGTGCTTGGGTGCTTCTTGAGTATCAGCAATTGCCAGTGTTGAATTCGCAACTACGCAGCCACACCCAGCAACAGAAATGTGACCGTGCGACCATGACACAACAGCAACAGCAACAACAGCAACAGCAGCAGCAACAGCAACAGCAGCAGCAACAGCACACGACCACGACCGCATGACCACGACCACATGACCACACACCCGCTGATGCAGGTGTGTGGTCATAAGGTGCGTTTTGTCTCAGTAGATACAATAGCACAAAAGAGTAGCGCAGCTACTCTTTTTGCACTGCTATGAATTTTATACTAACATAGCCTTTATTATTCCAGGTCAAAACCAAAACAAATGACAGGCTGCCCAATGAGTGGGCTCAGGAACCACACCTGCTGCAGCGGGTGTGGTACTGTAAGGTGAGTCTCCTCCCCCCCCATAGATGCAGCTGCGCAAAAAGAGCAGCAAAAGCTGCTCTTTTTGCATCACTTTACGTTTTTTAACTAATATTATTTTATTATAGGTATTGCCACAAATGAAGACCCATGAAGCAACCCCCCAGAACGATAACACGCCCACAAATGGGATCTGCGAATGATGATGCACCACACAAAGAGCCGAACCACACACCCGCAGTAGCAGGTGTGTGGTTCTATACTTGATATGTACCCCTGATGACACAAAAAGAGCAGTGAAAGCTGCTCTTTTTGCATTGCTTTTAATTATTTTTAACTAATGATTTTTTATTCTAGATATCGTCACGAAGGCAGAGCTGAGAAACAACCCCTCAACAGAACAAAAACACCCCTGCAATGATGATGCAGCACAAAGAGAACCACCCACCCACAGTAGCGGGTGTGTGGTTCTATGGTGGTATGTAATGTTCCCCCGACGACACAAAAAGAGCGGTGAAAGCTGCTCTTTTTGTGTCACTTTTAATTTTTTAACTAATGATTTTTTATTCTAGGTACAGTATTGTCACAAATGAAGACTGAAGACCCACGAAGCAAGCCCCCCCACAATGATAACACACCCGCAAAGGGGACCCCCGAATGATGATGTGCCAGAACCATGGTGAGCATATAACCATGCAAAAGGAGCAGCGTATGCTGCTCCTTTTGTGTGGCTTTTCTTTTTCCTTTTTACTAACGTATTATACATTATTTTAGGTTGTCTGAACCCACGACCCCACCAAGCAAACACACAAGAATGGCAATGGACCTGCCAAATGAAACCCACGAGAGTTCAAACCCCCAACATGACAACCAACCCCCATACTGAGTACAAACTGCATGACCACAGTACAAACCCAGGACCACACCCACTTTGGTGGGTGTGGTCCTACAAGCTTTTTATTTGATTTATTTGATTTCTATATGTACAACAATGCAAAAGGAGCAGCACAAGCTGCTCCCTTTGCGTCACTTTGAATTTTTTTACTAATCGAGAGTCCAACTGAAGCCATGCCAAAAGAAAACCCGACAAATGCACCACCAAACCCCGCCGAATGAAAAACCAATGCAAACCAGACACCCACCATGGCAGGTGTTTGGTACTATTTAAGGGAGGCAATTTTCCTGTATCCAATGGCACAAAAAGAGCAGCAAAAGCTGCTCTTTTTGCATTGCTTTTAATTTTTTAACTAAGAAATTTTCATTCTAGGTATCACTGCAAATGAAGACCTGCGAAGCCCTGCCAGAATGACAACATCCCTGTGAATGATGACGCACCAAACACAGACAAACCACACACCCGCAGTAGTGGGTGTGTGGTTCTATACAAGGTATGTAATGTAACGCACTCCCAACAGCACAAAAAGAGCTGTGAAGGCAGCTCTTTTTGCATCATGTTAACTTGTACTGATCTAAATTTTTGTATTCTAGATCTTCCTTCCCCCCAAATGAGTATGTGCCCGAAACCCCCCAACCCACCCAAGAACTGTACGGAAAACCAGCAGTCAAAGGTATGCGACCCCGGACAACAACAAGTACCACACCCCTGCCAATGCGGGTGTGTGGTACTACAAGGTATTTTTTTAAAACTTTCTACATCTACAGTGACACCAAAGGAGCAGCGCAAGCTGCCCCTTTGGCGTCACTTTGAATTTTTTTTACTAACGTTCATTATTATTCAATTCTAGGATTGAATTTGAAGCACCCGAAACAAAGACAACAGACAGCCGCAACCCCCAAACGACCCACACAATGGTGAACTGCCAAGCCAAGCCTGCCCAAATGGCCACCAATGAGCCGGGCAAGCCCCATCCAAGCCCCAAGGCAGCAATGCCCAGTACCACATGCCCCCCTCAGCAGGGGTGTGGTACAAAAGGTCTGTTTTTTGATTTTGATTTTTATTTGCAAGTGGCACAAAAAGAGCAGCGATAGCTGCTCTTTTTGTGCTGCTTTGAATTTTTTAACTTAATATTTTGCTGCCCAACACCCCAGCAACATGCCCCCTGAACCCGCATCTGAACACCAGATGACCCCCCGTCCAAAGTCTCAAGGAAGCAACAGATGGTACCACACTGGCCCTAGCAGGTGTGGTATGTTTTTTTAATTGAATTTTTAAATAAATAAATACATAAGTTGATAAAAAAACATGAGACTGCCAAATGAAAACAGCCCCCACCTGGGGTGAGTGATAATGATAATAAATAAATAACTAAAAATGAAACACTAGAGGGGGGAATATAATAATAAATACCAGTGATTATCCCCAATAAGCCCTCATGGCCCACTGTCCTGCAAGTCTGAGATGCTCTCTAAGTCCCAGTTTCGGCCAAGTTTCGGCCAATTTTCAGCCATTTTGGCCAATTCTGAGCCAGAAGGTGCAGACTGTAAAATGGCCATTTTGGCCAGAATAGTGATGGGACCTACTTAGGTACCATTATCTGCCCCAAAAGTGGTACCTAACTAGGTAGGCTTAGATGACTGACCAAGGTGACCTGTGAACCACATCAGCCAATTTCAGACTAAGACTTATTCACATCCTACATGATCTTATTCACCCTCTCATTCTGGTCCTGGTCCTGGTCCCTGTCCCTGTCCCCATTACCATTCTCATCATTTGTGTTTGCATTCACCTCCTCACTCCCCCCCTTGTTCCCACCTTAGTACAGGCTTCAATGCGTCTCACCATGTTCCACATGAAGACCAGTATAGGCCATGTGACCATGATCCCCATTCCCGTTCACCTGGGTCTCGTCCTCATTGGGACAATGCATATCCTCATGCATGCAATTGGGCACATCCGATGCAGAGGGATGAGCAACCAGTGTTTTCAGGAGGGAGAAGGTTGGCACATGACCCAAGGGCACCTGTGCATGATGATTGGAGGGATAATTCACAGCAGTGCCATGCATCAGGCACACGTCCTATGATTCCCACTTCCCCTCTTGGTGCTAGATGAGCCATGGGATGAGGTTTTAATTGTATGTTAACATCTCACCCTAGAGAGTTATCCTTATTTCTTATAATCTTGATTCACTCAGCAGTTTCTCATGGCAATCCAAGTCGTGTAACTGGTTCTGGAACAATGATTGCCAGTGGTCCTGGTGAACCCATTGGTGGTTCTCATAGGATCATTGCTCATCCTAGTGTTGTTTCTGGTCCCATTGCCAAAATGACTGGAGCAGCTCATGAGCCTGTCAAACTTGGCCAGTGGTTTGCCATTGATGTTGGTCCCCTTCCAGATGGCTTCAAGGAGCCTGAGGTTTGGCTAGATCTGTACCCACAGGTTATTGCCTCTAGAAGACTATGCCAGAAAACCAAAATAAATGTCCAGTTACTATTAAAAAGTCAGCAGAAACATGACAAATTGCGAGATGTTTTACAAGGGTGGGGCAGGGCTCATGGGGCAGAGGTTGGAGTCAACACAATTGATGAACCAAGTGCACCATCCGATCAGTTCACAAGTCACAAGGATCTGGAATATGTGGATCAAGCTTATGCTCATGCTCATACTAGGAAGGAACTTGAAGACCTTTTGAACCTGGCACCCTGATACTTGAAGGAATGTGCTGACAGGGCTTCCTATGGCAATATCTTCCTCAGCTATGACACTTTCCCTCCTGTAATTGGCCCTGTGGTGTCAAAGCTCGACAGGTTGCATCAACTTCAATGTGTTGAGTTCAATACAGAGTGGTTGATCCAAAAGCTTGTTTCATTACCACCAACTTCCATTGACCTTCCTCTTCACTGCATGGAGCTCCTTATGCATGCTCATAAACATTGTGCCTTTGGTGCTGGTTTTGTTGTCACCATGTGTCCTACTGAAGGGTCAGTTCACAGTGTCATTCATCGCATATGCCAGATGGCTAGTGCAGCTTTTGGGAGCACTCTCACCACCAATCTGGTTGCAGATGAAATGTTTGGTTTCTCCAAAGATCCCTCTGCTTGGCATATCAAACTGGACTTGACAAGAGATTGTCCCCAGTATCCAAAATTCAATGGTGTATGATACTTCTTCATTGTTTGGTCCAAATTTATTGATTCTATATGTGTTCAGTCATTCCATTAAGCTGTCTGACTAGTACAAGTAAGGTCAGGCATTGAGAACAACATCAGGATGAGAACTTGGCTTGCCTGGCATCAAGATGATATTATATACATCCAATATTACTGGCTATTGTGTCTGCTGCCACAGCACAATGGGTCACACAGTATAAGTTACTGTTCTTTTTGGCATTGCCCTGGTTTGAAACCTGGGTAAGTCAAGAGATCAAACTATCCACCCAACCTGATGCTCCTGCATGAACCATGCAGGACATCCAGGAAGTCACCTTTTACAGTACTCCTGGCATTATATCAACTTTCCATTCATCCCCCATATGAACCACCCCTGTGTGCAAGAGGTCAAAAATTTCCATTTCTCGAAGTCCCCCCTTATTTTCCTCAAGTTTGCCCATGGCTGGGTCCTCTCAAGTTTAAACTATAACTAGTAATCTACTTCCGTGCACATTATGGACCTAAACAGACTTCCACCCCAGTGTTGAGTTCAGCAGGACTTGCCATGAGACGCAATGTCTTTTTTTCTGCCCCATCAGAATCCTGACTTGGTTTAACCTGCAGGTACCACTAGTGTAACTGTGGATTGGACATCTGTGGACATCTGGGGCTGTTGGGCCCACATTTATCCTCAGCACACTTGATTGTGGTTGCCTCTTGCATGACTCTGATCTAGTGTTTGGGTTTGGATAGAAATTTAACTGTTGGGCTCTGCATATCTGTGGTCTGGGAACCTCAACTGTGACTCCAGTACTCCCTTGTGCTCTTTCGCTATTCCAAGAACCGTGTATCACTTGTCTTCTGACTTAAGAGGGGTGGCTAGGACTTGTAGCAGTCTTAGTTGTAACTCACTGTCTTTTCTTGCATTATGTCTGCTCAAAGGACTCATTCTGGCAGATGGCCATCTGATGTGCTCCAAGGGCAGTCAAAGAAGATTAGCACAAAAATGACTAAATCTGCAACATCCACTTTGAAGAAGACCACTAACACTCCTGCATGCATGGAGGAGTCCCCTCCATCCGAGCACAACATGCATGCCGATGGTCTCCCAGCTGCTGCTGTGCACCAGGCACCTAAGACTCTCAGAAAATATGGGTCTAAATATAAACACAAAGCAACCCCCTCAAAGTCTTTGGTGGCTCAAGGAGAGGAACTTGCAGACTCAAACAGTGATGTGGACACCAATACCAATATTCTACCAGCTGCTGTTGCCCGAAAGTTGCTCAAGAAGGTCAGTGGCAATGCCAGAAGGCCAACTTCTCATGCAGAGCAACTTTCGCTCATGGATTCCAATGTTGATGGGGACTCTGCTCCAAATGCTCACCACCACCTGAGGATGGTCATTGAAATCCCTCATTCATCTTCATCAAATATGGGACTCCCTATTCATAAACCTCCACCCACTATTCTTTCTCGTCAATCTATCCCCTGCATGAGCCTTGTATCCAGCATTGCACATAGAAGCTTGCCTGTCACTGCATGAACAAGTCCTGATCTGCCCACTATTCCTTCTTGTCAATCTATCCCCTGTGTGAGCCCTGTATCCAGCATTACACATAGAAGCTCACCTGTCACTGCACAAACAAGTCCCCATCTGTCTCACACAGAACAGAATGATGAACAGGGCTCTGCCAATGCCGGTTCAGATTCTGAGGACTATAATGGTGGTCGGTTCACCAATGATCAAATCACCTGGGTGCAATCAAAGTGTCTCGATTTCTTCTGGGAATTGGATGCCAAGGCAAGGGAGTGGAAACAGAGTCTGGAGTCAGTCAGGTGAATACCATTGGCTGCAGCACCATCCAAGTCCCAACACAATGGAAATGCATGGAATGCATTCCAATATTCATACCACCAGTCCCACCCTAACACAGATCCATCTGGTGTGTTTGTTCTTCATTCATGTCCCCTTTGGTCCAAGTACTAACACTATATGACTCTAGTTACTGCATTGGACTATACTGCACACATGGTTAAACCTGCATACAACACCTTGATCCAATCCTCCAGAGGTGAAGATACTGAAGAGTGGGCAGTTGAAGCAGCAAGGCTGGTTGCAGAACACAAGGGTGTGAAGGCAGGAGCTGCCAAGCAGATAGCTCAATCTGGAGGTGATATTGAGCAGATTATGTCTTCCCAGAAGGAGAAGTGGACACATGACATGCACTGGCTTGCCACTATGGATATCCATTTGCTAATTATAATGGTTAGTGGGAATGCTGCCTCCCCTGCTGCACATGCCCAGAATGAGTGTCAACTTGGATCTGAAGAGATGGCAGCATGGTACCACTCGAAGTTCAACATACCAACACAGTTGGCTGATATCTATTGGTTCATCCTTGTGCAGTGCTCACAATATCAGGAATTGCATGAATTTATGGAGGAGGACACTTTGAAAAAGCAGAATGAGGATCTCAGCAATGTGTATAAGACCAGGACCACAGTGAAGGATTGCTTAATTTGCCTTTTCAGGCCCTTTGTCAAGATGTCTGTGTTCCCTTGGACTAACCTGGCCAAGATTCTCATCCAGCACAAACTCAGTATCACAAACTTTGTCCTGGATCACAAGTTCCCCAACTTCGGATCTTCCTATGTTGATGGCCACTCAACTGATGAATTCAGAGCATTATACTTTGCACTTGAGGAGACAAATCCTGATAAAAGGATAGGGGTCTCTCAACTAGACAACTGGCCAGACAGTGATGCAGATGACATCACACTCATCACAGATAGGGAGGGTGCAGTGATACTATCTCTGCAGACTGTGAGGGATTCTGTGGCCAAGAAGGGATCTGAGGGTCATCAGGGCTTGGGGTGAAGCATAGTGAAGGGGATGCTGGTCTTTATGACACAGGGAAGCACAGGAAGTTGCGAGGTGCAAGTTTACTGGGGGCTGTGGGTGTCAGGCATAAAGGAAAGCAAAAGAAGACCCTAAAGTCTGCAGCAACTATTTCAAGTGAAGATGATATGGCAGACAGCCCTGACAGCCTGTACAATCATGCTTCAACTACATTGTCCAATACCTCTGAGCCAGTGCACACCTCTCTTCCTGGACCTTCACAGCCATGTCCCAAACCCCACTTTACAATTCTGCCCAGTACAGTGGCTCAACCAACTAATGTACTGCTGCTCTCTGGTGGAGACATTGAGGGGGACCCCCCTTTTCCAGGTTCATTCACTCAGCCAAACTTCAATCTTGGCACAGATGCTGGGTTTGATGCCTTAGTGAGCTTGATAAGTCAAATGCCATTTGATCCCTCTCTTGATGCCAATCTCTCCACACACTCATCCTTTGCAAAACCAACTTATTGAGTGACTCTACAAGTTGGCCTCCATATCAATAAACTGCCATTGATTTCCAGATTATATTTTGGCTACATTAGTTACTATGCTTTAGTTAATTTGGTTAAGGATCTCAGTACTTCCTTAGCAATAAACTGTTGATTTCCACATCATACTTTGGCTAATTTGGTTGACCCCCAGTACCTATACTAAATAGAGAGAATATCTTAAGTGAGAGTTCTGGGGCCCCATTGGGCCCCACTGGGCCCCCATCATGGATGATCATTGGGTGCATTTGGGCCCCCATAGTCTTGAGTACCTAGTTAGGTACCAAAACATGGCTGGGATTTTCTACCTAAGAAGGACCAGACTTATAGCTGTCTGAGGTGGGTGGGCCGCCATTCCCTTCAGCCTGGTCAGCCAATTATCTGCATCTAACTAGATGCTTCAAGGGTTGTATTTAAAGGCTCTAACTAGATATCAGAGCCTGGGGCCCCAGGGGCCCCTGCCATATTATGCATCATATATTAATATATTATATACATCCATAGGCTCACCCATGCCCAAGAAGAACAGCCTGGGGCTGCTCTTCTTGTGCAATTGTAGCTAAAGGAAAAAATCCTTACCTTCGTGTCAGGGGGTTTGGCTTGGTTCAGTGGGTTTGGGGTCGCAGGGTTTGGCTTGCTGGATCTTCATTCACCAGGTTTGGGTTCATGGGGTGTTCATCTGGCAGGTTTGGCTCAGCGGGTGAGGGGTCAGGTTCGCGTGGATTTGAGTCTAAGATCTAGAAAAAAAAGCAGTATTAGTTAGACAAGCATTAATAAAAGAAACTCACCTTGTAGTACCACACACCTGCCACCATGGGTGTGTGGTACTTTATATTCCCCATGTATTCCAGCTGGGTTTCAATATGTGGGGTCACGGGGGTTCTTGCGTTGGTATTCGTTCGCGTGAAAGGTGAAGACCTAATAGAAAAAAAAGTCGGTCAGTTAAGAAATAAGGGCAGCGCAAAAAGAGCAGCTTTTGCTGCTCTTTTTGCGTGGGTGTAGGTACTGGGGGTGGGGACTCACCTTATATAGTACCACCCACCCACTGCAGCAGGTGTGTGGTTCTCCTGGGGCCCTCATTTGGCATGTTGCCATGCGTTGTGTCCTCATTTGGCAGGGTGCTGTATGTCGCTGTTGATGTGCTGCTGTATGTCGTGTTGCCATTCAGCATGTTGCTGTGTTGTGTTGCCATTTCGCGGGCTATCGTCATGCATTGGATGAGACCACAATCTAGAATAATTAAAGATGTTAGTAAAAAAGTTCAAAGGTGTGCAAAAAGAGCAGCTTTTGCTGCTCTTTTTGTGCTGGTGTAGCTACTGGGGGGCAGGGACTCACCTTATATAGTACCACACACCCGCCACAGTGGGTGTGTGGTTCCTGGGGCACCCTCATTTGGCGCAGTCGCATCTTGTTTGGTGCATTGCCAATGGGCATGTCTTCATTGGGCATGTTGCCATCTGTCGTGTTGTTTGGTGCATCTTCGTTGGGTGCATTACCATCTGTCACGTCATTTGGCACATCTTCGTTTCCGCACATTGCCATCTGTCATGTCGTTTGGTGCATCTTCGTTTAGGGCCTTGCCATTTGGGCCCTCATTTCATGGGTTTTTGTCATGCCTTGGACCCCGGGCCTCAATCTAGAGGAGTACAAAAGTGTGTTAGTAAAAAGATTCAAAGGAGCGCAAAAAGAGCAGCTTTCGCTGCTCTTTTTGTGCCATTGTATCTACTAAAGAAAAAACTCACCTTATGACCACACACCTGCAGTGGCGGGTGTGTGGTCATGTGCTTGCCTTTCCAGGTGGTTGTTTGTTGTGGTTGTGGAGATGAGCAAAGATACGAATTCAACGCTGGCAATTGCCGATACTCAGGAAGTGCCCAAGTGCTGGCATTACAAGCACAATACACATTAATAGCAAGAATGTAGATGTGTAATAGATACTACATAATAAATATTTGTCCAAGAGAATGCGAAGAAGAGGGCAATAATAAGTCAGAGCTCAATAAGGCATGCCTTATTGAGCTCTGACTTATTATTGCCCTCTTCTTCACATTCTCTTGGACAAATATTTATTATGTAGTATCTATTACACATCTACATTCTTGCTATTAATGTGTATTGTGCTTGTAATGCCAGCACTTGGGCGCTTCCTGAGTATCGGCAATTGCCAGCATTGAATTTCGCAACTACGCAGCCACACCCAGAACAGAAAGGTGACCACATGACCACACACCCACTGCTGCGGGTGTGTGGTCATAAGGTGAGTTTTCATTCTGGTAGGTATAATGGCACAAAAAGAGTAGTGAAAGCTACTCTCTTTGTGCTGCTTTGAATCATTATACTAACATAGCTTTTACCATTCCAGATCCAAGGTGCAAGACAAGAACCTGCCACATGATGAGGGCCCAAATGGCAAGAACCAAAGCAAAATAAATGACAGACTGCCCAATGAGTGGTCCCAGGAACCACACACCCACTGTGGTGGGTGTGTGGTAGTATTCAAGGTGAGTTTCTTTCCCCAATAGATACAGTAGCGCAAAAAGAGCAGTGAAAGCTGCTCTTTTTGTGCTGCTTTGAATTTCTCACTAACATATATTTTAATATTGTAGGTTGCGATATGAACCAAAGTCTGCATGAGCCCCAACTGAAGCCACGCCAAATGAAAACCCAACAAACACACTACCAAAACTGAATGAAAAACCAATGCGAACCAGACCCCTGCCGTGGCGGGGGTCTGGTTCTATTTAAGGGATGTAATTCTCGTGTACCCAACAGCGCAAAAAGAGCAGTGAAAGCTGCTCTTTTTGCATTGCTTTTAATTTCTTTACTAATTTTTATTATTCTAGGTCATGGCCTGGTGCCAGGTGCCAAACAACAAGGCCTGACTGGCCAGGACCCACACAGCAACACGCCAAATGAAGCCATGCCAAGCGAAAATGCAACACAACAAGAATGCAAGAGGTGGCCACACGACCCACACCCACTGCGGCAGGTGTTTCTATATAATGTAAGTTACCACCAATGGCGCAAAAAGAGCAGCAAGTGCTGCTCTTTTTGTGCTAGTTTCAATTATTTAACTAATAATTTATTATTCTAGCCTATCACCACAGCTGAAGACCCATGGAGTAAGCCCCTCCCTGAATGATAACACACCTGCAAAGCGAGACCTGTGAATGATGACACTCCACATGAAGACACGAACCACACACCTGCTACAGCAGGTGTGTGGTTCTATACAAGGTGAATAATCAGTGCACCCCCCAACAGCGCAAAAAGAGCAGCCCTGGCTGCTCTTTTTGCATTCGTTTTAATTCTTAACTAACACATTGTTTATTATGCTAGGCTATCACCTGAACCACCCACCAAACGAACCCCTCCCCAGGAAATGACAATCCACCCACCAAACGAGAGTCCCAAATGCGACACACCAAGGAACACCCCCCAGATGAAAGCCGTGAACGGGAATGCATGACGCAAGGCCGCAGGGGCCCCAGACAAACCACACACCCGCCGAAGCAGGTGTGTGGCAATTTTATGGTAAGTACAACCACGCAAAAGGAGCAGTGTATGCTGCTCCTTTTGCATGGCTTTTCTTTTCTTTTTTTTTACTAAGATATTATTTATTATTCTAGGCTGGACTCACGATGCCCAATCAAGACCCATGACCTCACTGAGCAAACATGGGAGGAGGACAACCTACCTGCCAAACAAAACCCACAAACAGCAACGAGTCGAAAATACAACAAGCCCCAGATGAACCCCACACCCGTCAAAGCAGGTGTGGTGATTTTTGAGGTAAGTAATCGTCTATAAGTACGATTGTGCAAAAGGAGCAGCATGGGCTGCTCCTTTTGTGTGGTTTTTCTTTTTTAACTAACTTATTCTTTATTTATTATCATAGGTATTCTCCTGGACCCCGACCAAGCCCTCCCCCCCCCACGTGAACTGCCAATGGGAAACCCATGACCACGCTGAGTGAAAGCACGCGACCCCAGGTGAGGGGGAGGATATGTAGTACATATAATAATAATAAGAATAATAATCAGTAAATAAATAATGATGAACAAACTCCAGATGGGTATGCATATAATAATGAATAAATAATCATAAATAGTTATGATCATTCTGAATAAGCCCATATGCCCCTGGTGACCTGAGGGATCATGCAAGTCTAAGTTTTAATTCTCTAAGTTCCAGTTTCTGCCAATTTTGGCCAATTCTGGGCAAGCAGAGTTTTCAAAGTGGAGACTGTAAAAGACTGAAATTGGCCGTAATAGTGCTGGACCATGTTAGGTCCATTATTTGCCCTGGAAATGGTACCTAATTGGGTAGGCTTAGGTGACTGACCAAGGTGGTACATTAGTAGGGATGAATAATAGTAATAATAATAACCAATTGTGATTATCCCCAATAAGCCTGGATAGCCTGCTGACCCATTCTGGGGGCTTCCCAGGCTTGCTGGGACCTATCCTGATACCCCCCTCCCATATGACTTCTCCCTGGTCATTTTTGAAGTTCAGAGCCAGGGGCCCCTGGGGCCCTGCCTGAACCATGGAAATCACCCCAGCCAGCCCCAGGGGCCCCAGCCTAAAAACCTCTAGTTAGACTATTTAAATGCAAGGCTCATTGTATCTAACTAGATACACATTTGTGGCTGACTGGGTTGATTCCCCTGTGTTCGTTCGGTGGGGTTGCAGGGGTTGTGAGTCCAGATGACAACCTAGAATAATAAATAATATGTTAGTAAAAAAAAAAAAAACAAGCAAAGCCATGCAAAAGGAGCAGCATATGCTGCTCCTTTTGTGTGGTTTGTCTGGGGTCCCTGTGGCCCTGCATTGTGCATTCTCAGTCCTGGGTTTCATCTGGGGGGTGTTCCTTGGCACATTGCATTTATGGTTGCCATGGTCAGGTTTTGGTCAGGTTTTGCCCCATTTGGGCAAAACCTAAACCTGACCAGGTTCCAAAATCACCCATGAGGGCAAAACCTGAACCTGACCTGAGGTTCAGTCTCATTCAGGTCAGGTTCTGGTTTAAACCTGGTTTGAACCTGAAACCTGAGGTATGAGGGAAGCCAACATTTTCAGGGGGTACTACAGAATATCTACACCCTCTGCTCAAGTCTCTGCCTCTGCCACTCCCTTTACATCCTCCTTTAGATCCACATCTCCTTCCTAGCCCCCTTTCACTTCAATTTACTGCTCACACATCTTCTGGAGATGGTATTTAGTCACTACATTCTGTCATGTGACTTGTGACCTGCACCAATTACCTCATTTGATGGCCAAGTCATGTGACTTCTGACTCCAGAACTATAGTCACATGTGTAAATTGCCAGATTTGGTGCCAGAATAGTGGTCAATTTACATGGAATGGAACCTACACCCTACCTTTCAGGTTCAGGTTTAAACCTGGTTTCAGACTGGTTTTTGGATTCAGGGCAAGGGCAAAACCTGAACCTGACCTGAAGAAAATGAAATGAAACCTGACCCCAATGGAACCTGACCTGGGTCAGGTTCAGGTTTAAACTCAGGTTCCACAGGTTTAAACCTGAACCACAGCATCCATAATTGCATTGTCATTTCACATAGGGAAGGGACCTAGAACAATGAATAATAATACATTAGTTAAAAAACAAGAAAACAGAGGTGCCAAAAGAGCAGCTTCTGCTGCTCTTTTGGCACTGGTGGGATTAGACATACCTAATATTATAACACACCCACCACAGCAGGTGTGGTTCACATGGTCACTTGGGTGGTGCGTGGCCACCTCTTGCATTTTCGTTTGGCATCGTTTCATTGGGTATGGCATCATGTGGTTTGGCATGGTGTCATTTGGCTGGGTTGTTTGGTTGGGTTTCATTTGGTGTGTTCACTGTTCATGCGTTGCCACTGGGGTCCTGGCCAATCAGGCCTCATTGTTTGGGGGGGGGGGGTTTCTTTGGCATACTGGTGGGTGGGTGGGTTTGGGCTCCCAAGTGCATGGGTTTGCACATTGGGCTGGGACAGCTTGGCCTGAGAAAACTAAGACATTAGTTAAAATTCAAAGGTTGTGCAAAAAGAGCAGCGACTGCTGCTCTTTTTGTGTGACTGGAGCTATTAAAAAAAAATTACATACCTTATATTGCCACACACCTGCTGCAGTGGGTGTGTGGCCCCTGTTTTCCTGCTCTTCTTTGTGCTTCCTGTGGGCATTGTCACTTGTTCACATGTGGCCATTCATGTGGTCATATGTATGGTTGCCAAAGTCAGGTTCAGGTCAGGTTTTGCCCCATTTGGGCAAAACCTGAACTTAACCAAAACCTGAATCTTCTCAATTGGCAAAACCTGAACCTAACCTGAAGAAAACCTATCTTAGGTTAGGTTCAGGTTAGGTTCAGGTTTAACCAAGGTTCAAACCTGAAATCATGAGCCCCTTCAGACAGGAGAAATATCTGAGCTCAACACTGATTTTAACCATAATCCAGAATGAGTCATCAATTCTGGCAAGTCCCAGAATTATGTAAGCAGGTTCCTTGGTGGAAAAATATGTTACTTTGAAGTGAAGTTATACATAAAACCTCATGAACAGTTTATATTGACTATACATAGTCTATGTATAGTCAATATCAACTTTGTATGAGGTTTTATGTTTAACTTCACTTCAAAGTAACCTATTTCTCCACCAAAAAACCTGCTTACATAATTCTGGAACTTGCCAGAATTAATGACTCATTCTGGATTATGGTTAAAATCAGTGTTGAGCTCAGATATTTCTCATGTCTCATGATTTCAGGTTTGAACCTGGGTTAAACCTGAACCTAACCTGAACCTGAAAACATGGGGGCCCAAAACCTGAACCTGACCTGAGGAAAATTACATGAAACCTGACCCCAGTGGAACCTGACTTGGGTCAGGTTCAGGTTCAAACTCAGGTTTTCCAGGTTTGTAACCTAACTTCAGCAACCATAGTCATATGTGGGGTGTCATTCATGGGTGGGACACCTTGGCCTAAAGCAGTAAATAAAAGTGTTAATAAAAATTTTAAAACCTGCACAAAAAAGAGCAGCTTTTGCTGCTGTTTTGTGCCATGGTATCTATTGGGGGGGGAACTCACTTTAAATAGTACCACACACCACTGCAGTGGGTGTGTGGTTCCTGGGGCCACCCATTGGGTGGTCCATTGTTTCTTTTGGTTTGGCTCTTGCCACTCGGGCCCTTGTCATGCAGTGGGTTTTGGTCTCAGGCCTTAGACCATAATCTAAAATAATAAAAGCTATGTTAGTATAAGAGTTTAAAGTGGCACAAAAAGAGTAGCTTGTGCTACTCTTTTTGCACTATTGTATCTACTGAGACAAAATTTGCCTTATGACCACACACCTGCATCAGTGGGTGTGTGTTCATGGTTGTGTGCTGAGGCTGCTGCTATTGCTGCTGCTGCTGCTGCTGTTGCTGCTGCTGTTGCTGCTGTTGCTGTTGCTGTTGGGTCATGGTTGTGCACTTGCCTTTCTGTTGCTGGGTGTGTGGCTGTGTACATGTGAAATTCAATGCTGGCAATTGCCGATACTCAAGAAGTGCCCAAGTGCTGACACTTACAAGTACAATCCAGATTAATAGCAAGCATGTAGACATGGAATATAAAATATATAATAAATATTTGTTTAAAAATGTGAAGAAGAGGATGATAATGAGCCAGAGCTCAATAAGGGATGATATGCCTCATTGCAAAGTGGATTGGGTCACTTCCACACATCAGAATTGGCCCAAATTTAAATATAGTGATGATATATATACACCCTATATGGGCGACTAATTATATTGGATGATTCTGGCATTTTTCAATTTTTCATGCCTTCAATTCCCTATTTAGGGAATTGAAGGCATGAAAAATTGAAAAATGCCAGAATCATCCAATATAATTAGTCGCCCATATAGGGTGTATATATATCATCACTATATTTAAATTTGGGCCAATTCTGATGTGTGGAAGTGACCCAATCCACTTTGCAATGAGGCATATCATCCCTTATTGAGCTCTGGCTCATTATCATCCTCTTCTTCACATTTTTAAACAAATATTTATTATATATTTTATATTCCATGTCTACATGCTTGCTATTAATCTGGATTGTACTTGTAAGCATCAGCACTTGGGTGCTTCTTGAGTATCAGCAATTGCTGGCATTGAATTTCACATCTTACTTCTCATCTCTGAAACCACAACAAACAACTGCCTGGAAAGGCAAGCACATGACCACACACCCACCACCACGGGTGTGTGGTCATAAAGTGAGTTTTTCTACTAGTAGATACAATGGTGCAAAAAGAGCAGCAAAAGCTGCTCTTTTTGCACTCTTTTGAATCTTTATACTAACACATTTTGTATTTTTCTAGATTGAGGCCTGGGATCCAAGGCATGATGAAAACCTGTGAAATGAGGGCCCAAACAGCAATGCACCAAATGAAGACATGCCAAATGATGCAACAGATGGCAACACACCCAATGAGGACATGCCAAATGAAGATGTGACATATGGTAATGTGCCCAACAGTAATGCAACCATGCCAAATGAGTACCCCAGGTACCATATCCACCATGGCGGGTGTGGTACCTGTATAAGGTGAGTCCAGTAGATACACCCACACAAAAAGAGCAGTGAAAGCTGCTCTTTTTGCGCAGTGTTTAATTTTTAACTAACATATATGCTTCTATTACAGGTCCTCACCTCCTGCATGAATGAATACTGATGTGAAAACCCCCATAACCCCCCCTATCGACACTTGAACAACAGGGCACAGGGAGTACCCACACAAACTGCCACACAAGACTATATGAGCCTGAGGGCATGGGCCCTGTGCAAGATCATGTACCCCACCCCCACTGTGGCAGGTGTGGGGTGCTATGAGCTAAGTTTTTTTTATTTTAATTTTTTGTGTGCATTTATTTCTAACTAATGTATTTTCTATTTCTCTAGATTTTAGACTCAATCCCATGTGAACCCCCTGACTACAAACCTGCCAAATGAAAACCACAAATGATGGCTGTGAGTGAAACCCACAAATGAACCCCCCACAAATGATGACTGCAGGGAGGACCTGTCCAAACTGCCATATGTACAAGTGGGAGTACACAGCCGCCATACCCCACACCCCACACCCACTGCAGCGGGTGTGGGGTACTACAATGTAAGTTCCATTTTTTGTATTTCTTATTCTTGTAGTGCAAAAAGAGCAGTGTATGCTGCTCTTGTTGCATTGCATTCATTTTCAACTAACCTATTATTATTTCTCTAGCTCCTGGCCAGAACCCACATGAACCCCCAACCACAAACCCATGGAACAACACACCATGAATGAAACCCACAAATGAAACCTGTGAACGAAACCCACAAACAACCCCCCACAAATGAAAACTGCAGGGAGGACCCATACAACCTGCCATACAAGCCAGAGTACAGGGCCCCAGCACCCCACACCCACTGCAGCAGGTGTGGGGTACTGCAAGGTATGTTTCTGTTTCATTTTATTTTATTCTTGTGGCACAAAAAGAGCAGTGTAAGCTGCTCTTTTTGCGCTGCATTACTGTTAAACTAATGTTTCATTTTTAATTTCTCTAGATCCTGAACCAGAACCTGTGTAAACCCCCAACCACAAATCTGCCAAATGACACTATAGAAGAAGGGTTGGGAGCTCCGATGACTGTCAAATCAAAATCTGGTTCAGCCAGTGTGTAGATGGGAGACTGTATTTCTGTTGTTATTCATTGGGTTGGTTCACTTCAATGGTTGATCACACTCTGCAAGACATGTATGGTGTTCAGTGGAGAGTAGGAAGGGATATGGACTAGCTGTAGTCAATGATATATCATTTGGAATGCTTGTAGAAAGGCTTATATGTTGTGTAGGGTGCTTATGGAAAGGCTTATACATCTGGGATGCTTGTGGAAAGGCTTACATGTCATTCATGTTGTGTTGGTCTGTTTACTGATATTTGTGTATTCTTGTTTACATTCTCCTGGTCAAAATGCGGATATCTGTGGGTTATAGACTGGTCAGTGCTTGGTTAGTCTTGTTAGTATGTTTCTTTCTTCTTTCTTCAAAACCTGATTTGTATTTCGTTATGCTTACTTTTCCTTGGATGTCCAGCAACTCTAACCTTAGGTCCTGCAACTATCCTTGGCTTTAGTGATTCATGTAGAGGGCTACCAGTGGCTTTGTCTCAACAACCTTGAAGATGACTTAGCTCCAGATGGCTTATAGATAGACTGTTCTTTAGAGGCAAGCAGAAAAGTTGACAGTGGTTGACAGTGATGATTTCCAGAGAGGAGATGATTGTCTGGGGATACAGGAAATCTACCTGCTTTTATACCTTTCTGAAGGTGGCTGTGTTTAAGAAATATGACTCCCTCATGGGTGAGTCATATGTGAGTCATAGGTGAGAACAAAAGAAAAATAACAAGATGATGTCATAATGTGGTCATAGCTGAGTCATGCATAAGAAGAACAAAAGGAATCATGAGGGGGTGATGTCATAGTGATGTCATTCATAAAGAGAACAAAGGAATCATGAGGGGGGGTGATGTCACCAATTTGCTGAGCATGTGGAATGCTTGGAGCATGAGGTCACTGACCATGTGGAGCATTCTGGAGGCGAAATGAAAGGATATCTCCAGGTTTTGGAGATTAATTTGAGCATAGTCCAATGGTTAAGGTGTTTTGTTGCTGGTTGATAATGGGGACAAGTGCATGGGATGGGATTTGATGCAGAAACAGCAGTTTGCATCCATAATAGACACTATTGGTATCATTCGATGCGGAGTTTTAACAGCTTTCTGGGCGCGGTTGTTCCGAGCAGATCCGGTGTAAACTGACAGAGAAATTCGTTTTTTACTGATGGGTGTTGATTCTAATAGTAATATCATTCTGTAGAGTTCAGTTTTGATCTGTTCTTCACGCGCCCAGTACCATTGGATGCAGATTTTTTATATCTTTCCAGGCATGGTTGTTCCGAGAGGATTGAATGCGAACTGACGGAGAAATTCGTTTTTTACTGGAAATCCCAGATCTTGATAGTAAAATTGGCCTGGAGAGTGCAGTTTTGGTCTGTTCGACTTTTGTTTGGTCCATTTGACTTGTGTTTGGTACCGTTCAAAAGGTGTGAATTGTAGCTTTCTAAGCATTATATGCGCATACCTCTCTGATCAAAATTGACGGAGTTATAGAACAAATTCAATTTCTGCATGTAGCCATAATTAATTTCATAATTGGTCATGTGATCATTCAAAGGCTGGGAGTGGTGTGATTTCGCATTTTCTGATACTGGATGTTTTTATCTTCCACAACACACCACAAATGAAAACCACGAATGAGCCCCCATGAATGAAAACCCACACCCTCAAGGGAGTGCCAAATGGAACCAGCCCCAACTGGGGCATATGAACCCCACCTGCTGTGGTGGGTGTGGTGGGTATATGCAGGTGTGTGGCCTGCATGAACCCTCCCCCCCCTGCAGTGGCAAACCCCAGGGGGGGGATAATATGTATATAATAATAATAATAATAAATAGTAAACAAATAATAGTAAATAAATATATAATCTAGCACAGCCATGGATTGGCTGAAATGAATTGGAATGGCCATATTTTGGCCATACTGTCTGGGGACCTATTAGGTACCATTTTCTGCCCCAAAAATGGTACCTAATTAGGTCCCCAATTTGACTGACCAGCCTGGTGGAGTGGATGTTTTTGGTCAGGAGAGGGAGGATGTAGTGGAGGTGAAATGGTTTGATGCATGGTTTGCAATCATCGGTTTTGGATTCCAGAGTGCTGCCATGGTTAAACAGCAAGAGTCTAAGTGTGGACTTGGGCTTCAGGAATCAGTTTTTGTTCAACAGGTTGTCAGTATATATGAGAGGATTGGTGTCTGGAGGAAGGGGAGACATAGTTTGTGCAAAATATGAATTGCTGGAATCTGAATCTGTCATGTCTCCACAGTCCATTTGTGATAAACCGGTTATCAACTCATGGTTGCAGGACACATCAGGCATAGTGGATATGAAGAAGGGTGAAAGGATGGATGGAAAAAGAGGAAGAAATGGAGGATGGAGTGTATAACAGGTGAAGGAAAGAAGGAAAGAGAGGTTTAGGGTGGACCACAGGTGTCATCGGGTTCCTCTTTTAAAGTCAGCCAGGGTGATCCAAGGATCCCACACAGCATCATTCCAAAAAGGCACCTGAGTCAGCTACTGGGTCAGGATTGCCCTCACAGACTGTTTCCAGGGGTGAAAACTGCAGAGAAAGGATGGATCATCACCTGAGCTTCCTTAGTCATCTATGGTTTCTGGGGATTAGGAGGTCTCGTATAGTTTGTGTGATTTTGGTTGAGTCAGGTATGCTGAACTCACTGGGCTCATTGGGCACCCTCAGAACATTGACTATGCCATGAGGTGATGGTGTGGCAATTTGTTCTGGCAAAGCTTGGCAATTTCCAGCTCACAGAGTCTTCCAGTTGCCTGCAGGAATCTACAGTCACACTCAAGTTTCACTGTCACAGCTTTTCATGTTGACAAATTTTGATGACCTGTGGCAGTAGGCAGTGGAGATGCCAGAATTTCCTTGGTCCTGCACCTTTCATGTTGCCAAGGGGGCTTACCAGTTTGCAGAAGGGTTACTGAGGAAAACCCCTGGTAAGCATGGTGTTTTCTTCTTTGGTCTTGATAAGGTGGAACCCTGATATCTTTTGCTTGTTGTTCTAGAAAGCATTTGGTTGTTGCCAATAGCAATTGCTTTTGTCAGATGAATTTGATGCTTGCCTCACTTTGTGCAAGAGTTTCCTCTTTACAAGATGTGAGTCATATATGTATTTGCAACTGCTTGCTTCTATGCTGAATTTTCAATCAAGTGTGGTTCAAGTTCAGGTTTGCTGATTTTGAAGAGCCCAGCTGGGTTTCCTCCACATTATTTTTGGATGGGTGGATCTGCTAGATGGTGCATTTTTATGTTCCATCCACATTGATCATCCTCACACATACTGCATTTGGTAGCGCAGTACTGCCCAAGCAAACTGTGTGGACCTAATAGAAGAGCACTGGCTCCAGAAAACAATGGCACAGGATCTTGCATGGCTTGAAAGCAACAGCACCTTGCTGCTACCCTTCACAACAAAACTGAAACTTGGTGGGCTTTGGATCTTGTTGCTAGGGTTCTGTTAGATGCCTCAGATGACTAGATGAAAGGAAGTGGCACTCAGTCTCATTCCCAGTGCTCTTGCCAGGGTCTCTTCATCATCTTTGGTAACCCAAAGGCTCGCATCCACAGATTTGTATTGCGATGCTAATACTCTCCAATATGGTGATAACAAGCTTAGATGCAATCACCATGTGGTTAACAAGTTGAATAACAAGTGTGCCATTTGTTCAATTGTTGCTACTTGTCGAGCAATTCTCTGATGCTCTCCTTGACTATATTGGTAAGTGAAGGGAATTCTCATGCAAGAGATTCAATCAAAGTCTTTAATAAGGAGGTTGGTATCAAGCTACTTCATCCTGCATGTTCTGCCCAAAATGACACACTGGACTGCTCATAGATCGCATGATACTATGACATGTACACAAGGAGATCAGGGACAGCTTCAAACAGGGGACTGCTCTATAGGACTCCATTGTCTCCATCTTCATGTCTAGTTACCTTTGTAACACTTGCACGAGTTGGATGTGCCACTTTGGAAGGGTCAGCTGTAGGTTTGCTGGCCTTGACTTTGGTATCTGGTTTGATGGTACATATTCTCAAAATTTGGTGAGTTGCCATGTATTGAGACTAGGGCAACCCGGTGAATTGATGATGAATTCTCTGCCCTATTGGGTTAAGGGACTGGTCCTTCTAACCTGGAACTGCCATGGGAGAGTGTAACCACCATGTCTAAAGTGAGTTGAGAGGCCGGAAGGCTGAGGATGAATTGAGGTATGTGGTGTGTATCATCACCACCCATTGGGAGAAGGCTACTCAGTGCCAATGACAAACAAAGGATAGCCAAAGAAAAGCATATGCTGACAGTGGTTAAAGCGATGCTGAAAGCCATCTTGGTTTCATGGAAGGATGCTGTCAAGGTGTGTGGCTTCATTCATCAAGAAGAGTTGTAGGATCATAGGACTTATATGAGTCTTATTCAGTTCCTGAAGAAGACAGAGGAAGCAAAAGCTGAGCAAGCCCAATGTGGGAAGTAACACTTTGATGCAATCATTCGGGTTTTTCATGCTCAGCATGCTCACCACTCCCACTCCCCATCCTAGGGTGCACATTCTCCTCCTCACAGTTCAGACATGAAGAAAGCAAAGGTGAGGGCAACAGTGAGGATCATCCTGTGGTCAATGTACATGCAGACTTTGATGTTTACTGTCAACAGTTACTCTTTATCACCAAGTCCGTGAAGCCTTTCACCTTGAGCAGTTAGTTACTTTCATTAGTTTCAATCCTGAGGTGTGTAGATTTTTGTCTCCCTAGAACATATTTTGGATGTTCATGTTGCAGGTTATAAGTCACTGAGATGGATACCAGTTCAGTTTTTGAGGCTGGTAAGTGGACTGCAGTCATGTCTTGAGTGATTGTGGCCCTGGTGATTGTCATTCTCTTATAGTTTCGTGACAAATATGATCTAGCCACTAACAATCTTTCCAGGTCTTTCACCATGGATTTGTCAGGAAGATGTTCTACACATCGAACAGTAAATGATTGTCAGCAGTCCCTTGGTGCTATTGGCTTGTCTAATGAATCTTTCAAAAGCTCTCCTGCCTCATCCTTTCAAAAGGGTAAGGGGGTGTGAATGTCCACCCATGACAAATGGGGCAGAGTCACCTCAGAAACTAACTCTGGGTCTTCAATTGCTCCCACTGTCAATGCCTCCTCCACTGGTATTGAGTCAACCAGTGGAATCTTCACCATACTTATCGAAGTGGAACACAGTATGTATATTTTTCATTATTCAGCTACTGTCCAGTGGTTAATTATTGAAGCACCTCAAAGCATTTTCTGTGTACTGGGACAATGGTCCTGGTGTGCTAATCCAAACATGCAAGGATGAATTCACTTGAATGAAGGATGACAACCTGTGCTCTTAAACTGGAACAATATCCTGCTGCACAAGACACGATATGTATGTTTGGTACATCTATCGATCCTGATTTATATACTGACCAGCTGAACTTGCAGTGAATTTGCTACACAGGCACAATATGTGTGGCCTGGGTGAGAACTATAGTGACATGTATGGCAATGGTAAAGGTCATTGTTAGAATGAACCTGGATTTGACAAGAACCTGAGTGTTAGCAGCTGTCAAGATTGTTTTCTGTCTCCCTGTAGTCTGACTGTAGCTGATTGGAACCATGGGCATCACAAAGCAAGTCAGTTGAGGAGATTCGGGGACATGGCTGATGGATTGCTGGGTTATGAGCACAGACTATAGCATGCAGTCGCTGTAGAGGACTTCTGCACAATTCTTGCATCATTGGGACTGGGGCATACAGGTATTCACCACTTAATGGCTGCTAAACTATTCATCTGTGTTTCTAGCCAGCTACTTTAATCTTTGTGGTATCCTTATTATTGGATGTCCTAAGGGGCCATCCTAAGATTCTAAAGCCAAAGACATGGGCCAAAATAAGGAGTTTTAATGGCATAGGCTGTGAAGTCATGAGGGGTCCTTAAAATCACATATCACCACTGAATGGTCGGATGTGACTAAGCTGTGACAGCACTCGAACATCAAGCTTCCATCTCCTCATCCTCGCCTTCACTCCTGTCACCATTCCCAGATCCCCCTGCTGTCAACTCTATAAGCATCTCTGGGTATTTCTCCCTCATCCAATCCTTTTTTAACACCACCTTTGGTGCTTTTGGTATCGGCTCCCTCACAGCCTTATGCTGAGCCTTTTCCTCCCGCCACTTGGTGAGCATGGCATCTTGGATGCCCTTAAATTTCTTCCATTCCTTCACCACCTCCCTCTTCTTCTTTGTTGACTTCTCTTCGCTTGCAATTCGTTCTGTATTCTCAGCTACACACTTTTCAAAAGCCTTGTGGGTGATAAGTCAGCCGAACAAGTTTTTAATACAGCAAGTCTTTGGTTTGTTCTTTCATTCCTCCTGGGATGCTAGCTGATTCCGAGCTTGCATCTGTACCATGCCACTCAGTGCTAGCTGTGCATTGAGGGCATCAAGTGCCCATACTGCTGCCACCTCTCGCTCCTCTGCTGCCTTCAACTGAGCCTGAACTGCGCTCTCACTCTCCTCCACTTCCTTTCGACATCACCATGGCTTTGTTGGTGTCTTAGTCAGACTTCAATCGACCTTCGGTAAATCAGCTACTCGACCATAAGCGTGCTCTGGGAGTTTGAAGGTTGACCGAAGGGGTGATGATGACACTATGAAACTAGATGATGAGGAGAATGAAAATGAGCTCTCGAGAGCATCTACTGCCCTCCTTTGGGCCCAAGCAAAGGCAGGCAGCATTGCCTGATCTCTAGGTGTTACAGGTGTGTGGAGTGTGGGATCAAGTCTAGGACCGAGTTTGGGGTCAAGGATGATGCCACTATCATTGCGTTCATGCATGTGTATCTCCTGGGACTTGTCGAAGTCATCTGGTGAGTTTTCGTGTTTGAAGTGCCGGGACATGAGCTGATTGTGAAGGTACATCACTCACTTTACAGGGCTGGGGACTAGCAATGGAAGCTGTGCAGATGTTGAGTGCTCAATGCTTGGTGCGAGCTGCTCGGGGGATATGATGTCCAGATTGAATGGCCAGATGCCAGTCTTTGCAAATGATGAGAGGATCGTCTCTTTTGTTAATGCTTGTACATGTGCTGTGCCATATACTTGTAAAAAGGTGTCCTTGTTGAGGGTTTTTGGCCAGTTCTTCGCATTCCAGGCATCCCTAGCTGTCATCCATGCAGCCTTCAGTGCTGCAAATGCTACGATATCCAGATCTTGGAGGACATGAGTAGCATGGGCTGGATAGCAAAGGATGATGATATTTTTTTCTTGTGCCAGGTGAATAAACTCGATACTCCAGTGTGAGTTGTGTCCATCCACCACTAGAAGTCACAGAGCCCAGCTGCCTTTGTCTCTGTATGATTGTTGAAATCATTGAGCCAGTTGACAGCAATGTCTGTATTGGTCCAACCATTTTCAGTAATGCAGACTCTGTGGCTAGTGAGTAGAGTTGTTTTCTTTGAAGCCATGCCTGTTACTCATGAAGCCTTGAGAGGATCACCAATATGCCAATCATCTTTCACCTCCCATGCTTGGAAGATTACTGTCGGCGGAAGTGAAGTACCATCGGCACAGATTGTCACAATCACACTGACATTTTCATGATTACCATCGTGCACTGGATGTGCTGACACTTTCTTGTTTTCCTGGTCACCACTTTAACTGGCTGTCCAGTCCCGAATGGAAAGCCACTCTCATCCATCCCATATATATTTTGTGGCTCGAAGTGATATTGATTGAACTGGGCCTCTACAAGCTTGAACCAGTGTTCAATGGTTGCAGGATTGACAGCCACTGCACGAATTGTTTCGAGGTTTGTTGTCCACTTCATATTGATGTGCTCCATATTCTGGCTAACAAATCAGGTTGACCCAGTTCTTCCCCAGGCTCTTGACATCTGGATGACAGACCTGGACCATCTCGAGCGCATATTCATTAATTCTCGAGCATGTAGCAGGGAAGCCTCAGTCAGCCATCTGCAGCAGAAAGTCCACAAGGGTGTTGGTCTCCACCTGATTTAGCCAGCTTTTTTTCTCTGAACCCTTTCCTTGGCTCATCCCCCCTGCTAGCCGGCATTTGAATGTGGTTATGGGGATACCACATTTCATCGCATAGGCAGTTCGGGCAGGTGGCATTTTGCCGGTGGCCTTGGCCTTGAGCGTGTCTTTAGTGAAGCTTTGTATTGTGGCCTGAATGAGAGCTTCCTTTTCACATGCTAACTGATGCTTCTTGGACTGTATTGAGAGTGCATGCCTTGCCATGTTGAAGAATGAGGCCAGGAGTTCTGCTGAAATCGGATGAAAATCACCCAAAGTAAACACCCTCTACTGTCAAAACAAACAGCAGGGTGCATGTGAAATTTTTGAGAGGACCTTACAAGGACCAGGGAAAGGCTCTGGCAACAGGAGGAGGCTGAGAATGCTTGAACCTATATTTTGCAATTGAGTCAACTGAGCAAGTACACTTTTTATACATGATTTGGCCCTCTCTCCTTCAATTTTTCTCCAATTCTTATCAAATTTGGGATCTGAGGGTGTCATATATAGCCTAATATACATGCCAAATCACTAAGGATTTGGATGACTATTGAAGGAGAAATGATGGAAACAACCATTCAGTGGTGAAAACCATTAAGTGGTGAAAACCTGTAGGGAGAGGATTCCTCAAAATCGAATATATTATGTGTGATTTTTGCATGTTAATGACACGCTCTGACTACTTATCTGGACTACTGGTGTATGTGCTGATCTGAGTATGTGAAGGTGGACTGGTATGAACTAAGGACCACAATCTGCATGGCAAATTCAAGCTGTCAGGTGTTGACTTTGATGCTTAAGGGTACCATGAACCCTTTGGAACATGTGCAGGCAAACGACAGAGTCCTATGTGCAGGAGACCATTTCAGTTGGTGAGTCAACTCAGATTCTTCATATTATCAGACCCTTGTCTGACTTGCTGGCACTGTTTGGAACCTGACAAGTCTATCAACTTGGGTGAGGTGGCCACCTACTAATGCTGCTGCTCAAGTCGCCATCACACTCAGCAATAGATTTGGAGAGGCACAAGAAGTCTGTTGTGCTGCTCTCTCCACTGGTATCAAGTTGACTGGTGGAGTTTTCACCATACTTATCAAAGCAGAACATAGTATGTGCATTTCTCCATATTCAGCTACTATATCCAAATACATTGAGGTGCTTCCCACATACTGGGACAACTGTCCTGTTGTGCTAATCTGAATGTGCAAGGGCACATGCACTTGAATGAAGGACAACAACCCGCACGAGCTATGGGGCATTGACTTCAGTGCAGCACAGCATCCCTCAGATTGAGATTTCATTTGGTACTGCACATCATGACTATTGAGCTGTCTTTTGTCATGATCCCAAATCAGCAAAGATCACCTATCAAAGGGAGAGATTGAATGTATGGCCCCCAATGCAGAGAAGTGTAGGTAGGGTGGGCTTAAGACAACAGTAGGTGTAGTTTTTCCAGGTTTTGAATCACAACAAAGATGCTTTTGCCAGCACCTTGGTGGTATGAATGGCACCTGGGATTTCAACATGCCTTTCTACAGGTGGCAGCACGATTTGTGTTACAATTGAGTCATTATAGCATTAGTGACTCTTTTGGTGTTCATATGGTGATGCCTCAGCACAGTTGGTGAGTGATCTAGTCAGATGAAACAACTGGTGAGTCACAGTCATTGTAACATGAGACTAAGGTAGTTTGGCCAAGTGCAGGTGATGTATCAGGCTTGACAGTAATGTTTTCATTTGTTTTTTGGTGTCAGTATTGATTTATTTTTCTTGGTGTAGTAATCCTTTGGTCATTGGGCATACTTTCAGTCTCTGTGGTATTGGATTTAGATTCACTCAGGAATCATGGGGATTGATGTTTGGTGGGTCCTAGTATCTGTTGTCAGTTAATTGAGTTCCTGGTAATCTTTAAATGGAGTGGGGGACCTGCCTTTTGGAGGATTTGGGAATAGGGATTGGTGACTTAGGGTTACATAGATGCTCTGGATAGAAAACTCATAACACTTGAAGTCACACATCCTTGAATAAAGGAGGTGTGGAAATTCATTGGTATGAATTTAATCCCAGTCTGAGTTCTGATGGACTTTGGGTTGATTGCTGGGCCATATGTGCCAATATTGGGTGTAATGTGGCACAGACTTTTGAAATTGGCCTCAGCCATTTTGTAGAAATGTGAGTCACTCTAATTGTAGATTGGATCTTCCATGTTCTGATTGTTACCATTACCTAGGGCTCATTTCCACTCCTGCCAATGGTCCCACACTGGATTGCCAATCAGGAGGTGGTCCCTGTATGAGGTTAGGAGGTTGGGGTTATGGAAATATGCTGTGGATCCAGAAGGTATGGTCTTATCAATTAAGGGGTCAATTTCTAATTCCTCTGAGTCTGAGTCACTGTCTGATAGATCCTGGGCTTGGAGAAGGAGGAAAAAGAGATTGCCCAGACAAGCTAGACACCCCTAGACATGCTTAGACTTGCTTAGGCACACAATTAGACACCTCCTGGTATGGTCAACCTGTTCTAATTTATCCACTAGTAGACACACTGCATACTAAGCCCTCATGGACACACCAGGAAACTCTAATGAGATATAGCAAGCTCTAGACATGACTAGACACAGCTGATTTAGGCATGCCTAAATCAACTGCAGGGTGTCCATCAAGTCATTGTAAAACCCCTGGAGCAGCACCTGACTCTACACATCACTAGACATCACTGATTTAGGCATGTCTAAATCAACCCTGGATAGCCTCTTCAATTCAAAGTCAATAATTAAGCTCTAGACATCATTAGACACAACTG
>MU129263.1:30793-40885 GCA_014904985.1 Hydnum rufescens UP504
AAGGTTAGGTTCCCAGTCCTTCTGAAGAATACCTTGACTCTATTAGCAGCAATAGATCCCTTCATAGGTGTCCCATCCAGTTCCTCAAGTTTATAGGCACCTGAAGATGAGCATTTTCTTACTCTGAATGGTCCAGCCCCCTGTCTCTATACTTGTTACCAGCAAATTTATTTTAGGCATGCCTAAATCAACCCCAGAATGCCTATCAAATAGTTAAAAAGCCTGGGAGTGGCACCTGCAGTGGGCACAGATAGGCATGCCTATTATAGGGACTTAGCAATTTTTCATCTTTTGAACACCTTTAGACACTGCCTAGACGTGCCTATATAAAAACCACCTCTTAGGTCAAAGGCCAATGCAACTGGAACCCACCTAAGAGGTACCTTTTTGAGGGTGTGTTAGGTGACTCACAGTAGGGTATTGCATGGGGCCCCCCAGGGGATTTTTTGACCTCCTCCCCCATGGGTTCAAAAACCCACCCCCATGACTCACAGGGGTAGAAGCTGCGGGATACATGACAGGGTTGAAAAACCTGAGGGGAACCTGCAGGACAATATCCTCATCCATCTGTATATGGCCCATACAGTACAGTAAGGGCCAGAAGATTATTTAATATTTGTTTATTTATTTATTATAGTTATATACAATATAAGTTGGATTTCATGTGGGGGCCTTGGCCATGTTCTCATCGGGCGAGTTTTCATGGAGGGAGGGGCACCAGGATGTTATCAGGTGGCTATGCACTCTGTATTTTGCCATAGGCCTTGTGTCTGCTTTGATCGGGCCGGGGTTTTGGGGAGGGAGAAAGAACCTAGAATAGAGTAAAAAAAAATAATATAAGCAATGCCAAAAGAGCAGCTGGTGCTGCTCTTTTGGCGCCATGGTACACCCATAAAGAAAATACTCACCTAATATTGCCACACACCCACTTCAGCAGGTGTGTGGCACTGTATTTGAAGCCTCATTGAATTGGTGGCAGATAGTCCAGCATTGGGGTCTTGCGTGGCTGTGCGTGCACCCATATTTTGCCCTGGTATTGTGATCGTCAGTTCTGGTGGGTGCTGGTGCAGGGTTTGTGTGGGTCTATCGATCAACTGCGACACAATGACCTAGAATAATAAATACATTAGTAAAACATGAAAAAGTCACGCAAAAAGAGCAGCTTGGGCTGCTCTTTTTGCGCAACGGCATACATATTAAGAAATAACCTTATCTTAATCACCACACACCCACCGCAGCGGGTGTGTGGTGCCTCCTGTTCTCCGGTATCATCATTGTCGGTTCTGGTGGGTGCTGGTGCAGGGTTCATGCAGGTCTGTCGATTGAGTGTGGCAGAATGACCTGGAGTAATAAATACATTAGTGAGACATGAAAAAGTCATGCAAAAAGAGCAGCTTGGGCTGCTCTTTTTGTGTGATGGCAAGAAATAGGCTTATCTTAATCACCACACACCCGCCACAGTGGGTGTGTGGTGCCTCCTGTTCTCCAGTATCATTGTCATCGGTTCTGGCGGGTGCTGGTGGGGGATTCATGTGGGTCTGTCACTCGAGCGCAATGTGATGACCTAGAATAATAATTACATTAGTAAAAAGTGACAAAAAGTCACGCAATAAGAGCAGCTTGGGCTGCTCTTTTTGCACAATGGTGTACACATTGCATGAAACAAAATAAAGGTTACCAAGGCTCACAGGAATTTGGGCCACATGTGCAAATCCATGCCAAGGGCATTGGAAACCTCATTGATATTGACACTTACAAAGATGAGCTCGGCCTCGAGGATAGCTTGATCAACATTAGTGGAGAAGAAGAGGTTGCGACTGCGAGCTTAGCAAAAAACATCCAGACCAGGCTTGTAGATAGGAAGGTTGTAA
This sequence comes from Hydnum rufescens UP504, assembly GCA_014904985.1. NCBI lineage: Eukaryota > Fungi > Basidiomycota > Agaricomycetes > Cantharellales > Hydnaceae > Hydnum > Hydnum rufescens. Next base: position 32,665 of record MU129263.1, read on the forward strand.
TCGGGTGAATACCTTGCGTCAATATGCCTGGTTTGAAGTTGTCCTCCATCAGTTGATATCGGCAATTGCCAGCATCAAGAGTGTGCCATTCGTTCTACACCATGGGATCTTGTGGTCGAGTCCTAGGTACAGACGAAATGGCTTAGGCAAGCCTCAAACTCAACGCCACTGTTTGTGTTTTTTTTTTCTTTTACTAATGTATTCACTATTCTAGGTACATTCTCCCTGCATGAAACCCCACCCAAAGCCACCACAGATGAGGCCCGAGGCAAAGTATGGACATACCCAGCCACCTGAAACACCCCGAATACCCACAACAACCAATTAAATATGATACCACACACCTGCTCCAGCAGGTGTGTGGTACTATTAAGTGAGTCTTTCTTTACAGGGTGTAGTATGGCACCAAAAGAGCAGCACCAGCTGCTCTTTTGGTGCCACCTGCGTCTCTTTTTTTTTTAACTAATGTATTCACTACTCTAGGTACCTTCTTCCACTGCGAAACCCCATCTGAAGCCAGCACAGATGAGGCCCAAAATGAAATACAGATGTACACAGCCACCTGGAAGCCCAGCCCCTGAGTGCCCACAACAACCGAATGACAAATCAAATACAATACCACACACCCACTCCAGCAGGTGTGTGGTACTATTAGGTGAGTTTTGTTCACAGAGCATACTATGGTGCCAAAAGAGCAGCACCAACTGCTCTTTTGGTGCCACCTGTGTCTTTTGTTTTTTTACTATGTACTCATTATTCTAAGTCTCACAGCCCTACCCGAAGTCAGCACAGACAAGGCCCAAGGCGAAATACATACATATGCAGCCACCAAAAAACACAGCCCCAAACACCTGCAGTGTACACAATGATACGGTACCACACACCCGCCCTGGCGGGTTTGTGGTATTATTAGGTGAGTCTCCCTTTACGGGGTGTACGATGATGCCAAAAGAGCAGCTAGGGCTGCTCTTTTGGTGTTGCTTGTGTTCTTTTTCTTTTTTACTAACGTATTTATTATTGTAGGTCCTTTCTTTTTCCCTCTGTGCAACCCCACCTGAACAAAGGCCCAGGATGAAATACAGGCACACAGCCACCCAAGACCCCAACCCCAAGTATCAACAAAGACAACCCAGATACAGTGCCACACACCCACTTTGGCGGGGGTGGGGAAATATTAGGTTAGTTTTTATTCATTACAGGACCACAATGCCAAAAGAGCAGCACCAGCTGCTCTTTTGGCGTTCCCTTCAATTTTTTTTCTTTACTAACGTATTGTTGTTCTAGGGACCTCCTCTATGTCATATCTGACCCAAAAGAATGCACAAGGCACAGGGTGAAATACGGGAGCGCACAACCGCACAAGACCCCTCAACCCTTATCCACAACTTATACAATGATGAAAGAAATACAGTGCCACACCCACTTTGGCAGGTGGGTGACAATATCTGGTGAGTTTTGATACAGTATTACAGGGTGTATGACAATGCCAAAAGAGCCACCAGCTGCTCTTTTGGCATTGCCTTTGATTTTTTTTTCTATATATAATCATAAATAAATAAATAATAATTGGTTATGTAATGGCCCCACTGGTACAGCATGGTACTGGGATGAGAAGTTATTGGCAGGAGATATGAATTTTGATGTGAGATGATACATCCACCTTACAGCCTCTGGTGGTTTCAAAACCCCAGGCCTTGGGGATATTCAAACCCACCTGCATATTCCTGGGGATGGTGGGTTCTTGGCGGGTTTGAGGCATGGGTCCAAATTGGTACTCCCGCCCTGCAGGGTCAAAACCCATGGGTTTTGAAACCCTGTGCAATACTCTAACTCACAGTCAATCATGCTACTCTAAAACCATGTTTTCCCATGATGGAAGCCTCTGATTATGACTCTGATGATGAAGTGGAATTGGAGGACTACTATGATCTTATGATGACCAAAGACCTTGATGAAGAGCCATATCCACAAACATGAGCACAAGTAAATCTTGTAGGAATCCTTGGACCAAATCCTTTATTCACTATGGACACAGGAAAAATTGCAGCCAAGGCCACAGGACAAAATGGAACTAAAGACATTGTACTTATGATCGACACTGGATCCGAATTAAACCTCATCTCTCAGGAAGTCCAGCAAAGGTTAAACATCCCAATAGACTATGATGGACAAAACTGGTCATTGCAAGGAATCAACAGTGGACCTGAACCCCTAGTTGGATGCTGTCGAAATGTTCCAATCGAAATAGGAGGAATACGATTCAATCACCACTTCTTTGTTAAAAAAGGAAGCTTTGAAGGCCACAACATACTTCTTGGACAACCCTGGCTGGTAGGAGTTGGTGCTCAAATCAAATACAAAGGAGCTATGAACAGAATCCATGGAATGGACATTCAAGTCTATGAAAAAGGGAACTCATCAGGATCATCAGTCTCTCTCCATGCCCTTATGAATGAATCCAGGGAACAGGACAAACTTGTTCTTGCAGCAGCAGTGATACCACCAAATGAATGGCCTCCAGATACAAGCAAACCAGGTCCAGCGCAGCCGCAATATTGATATAAAACAAATGGAGTATCATTGGTTCAAACTATGCCCAAACCCCTACTCCAAAATTATGAATACTGTCACACAGAGGCAACCCCATCTGACCAATCATTACAAGGAAATTCGCCATTTGTTCCAATGTTTGGCAGGGAATTGTCAGAGGCCTTATGACTCCCAGAAACATGCACAAAGGATTTCAGTCCAAGCACAAACGAGTACCTCATGGATGCTGTTATAAACAAGGAAAGCATATCTGCATGGTATTGTCATGAAACTTGGAAATCGTCCTCTGCAGCATCAGGAAATCAGCTTGAAGACAACCTTGTGTGCATTTATAACAAATTGAAGCCAAACCTCATCAACAAATATCCCAAAAAAGTGGAAAACTTCAGCTATCGCATTGGCCAAGTCATCAGGAATGCAAAGAAGACAAAGTACAAGACTGTGGATAAGAAGAAAAATCCAATACCCCTAGGAGTTACTTGAAAACCAGTCATTTGTCTTCCCTACAAGGATCTTCCATCAATAACGCCTCTCATTCTCCCCATGCATCCCCCCAGCTTGAAGGACTTCCAGTACACCAAGAAGCTTGCCCCAGAATGTATCAAAAAGATAATCAACAATATCCCCAATGACTTCCTTTCAGAAGAAGAACTGGACTTGCTGCTCTATGTGGTTGCTCAAAGGGAAAGGGGTCTTGCATTTGATGAATCTGAACAAGGAATCTTCAAGACAGAATACTTCCCTGATTATGTTATGGAAACAGTCCCTCACATTCCATGGGAACTGCCTCCTATTCATCCACCAAAAGCTATCATTGCCACACTCATCAAGATGATTAAAGATCAACTGGCAGCTGGGAAGTACAAAACATCGTGGTCCTCCTATCATTCCCAAATGTTTGCAGTAGCAAAACCTAAAGGAGGCATTCAAATCATCCATGATTTACAACCCCTAAATGCAGTCTCAGTTAAAGACTCAGGATTGCCACCAAACATCAATGACTTTGCAGACAGCTTTGTGGGACACTCAGTCTATATTGTTGCGGATCTCTATGCAGGATATGATGGATGACGACTGGCAGAAGAATCCCAAGAACTCATGACAAGCGATTCACCATTGGGTCCTGTAAAGCTCACAACACTGCCCCAAGGATACATGAACTCCATGCAAGAATTCATGAAAACAGTTACACACATGATCAGGCCTATGATCCCAGACAGAGCTGAAGCCTTTGTGGATGATGTAGCAGGAAAAGGACCAAAAACACAGTACAACGATGAACCTATCTCTGAAAGCCCAAAGATTTGGCATTACATATGGGAATTCACTCAGGTCGTTGACAAATTATTTGCTACCTTCATTGAAGCTGGATGTACGGCCTCTGGATCAAAACTTGTACTTGCAACACCTCTCATACACATTGTGGGGAATGTTTGTTCTATGGAAGGAAGAAGACCCCACCATGGAATCATCATGAAAATAAAGAACTGGCCATGCCCAACGAATGTAACACAAGTTCGTGGATTCCTGGGAACAGTTGGAGTTGCTCGAAATTGGATTTGGCAATTTGCCAAGATAGCCAAACCTCTTACATTGCTCACCAAGAAGACTCCCAATGAATTTGAATGGAATGATCAAGCTGAGGAAGCCATGAATCAGCTGAAAGAAGCCTCCACAAACCTTCCTGCTTGAAAATCCTTGAACATCAACATAGCCAGAGTATTAAAAGAAGACAAACGAACCTCAGATTATGGCCTTGTAACACTTGCAGTGGACAGCTCCATCATTGCAGTAGGCTGGATTGAATATCAAACCCTGGAAGATGGACATTATCCCATTGTCTTTGGATCAGTAACAAACAACAAAGCTGAAACCAAGTATTCCCAGCCACAAATCGAATTAAAGGGGCTATTCAAAGCACTCAAAGCCCAAAGAAATGACCTCTGGGGAATCCATTTTAGAGTGGAAGTGGATGCCAAATTCCTAAAACAAACTATCAACACACCAGGATTACCAAATGCGGCTATGTCATGATGGATTTCCTATATCCAGCTATTCAATTTTGAATTGGTCCATGTCCCTGCAACAAAACACCAAGGTCCAGATGGATTATCCAGGTGCCCAGCACACGAAAATGACTCAGCCAATTCAGAGGATGAACTGGAACCAGATGAACCAGGCCATTTTATCACTGGGCCACAATTTCTTGAAGAATATGAACACTGGGTCATGCATAGTTCTTCAGCATCCAGACTATCAGCAACAAGAATCAAAAGGGAATCCTATGAAGACATCATTGAATTCAGGCAAAATCACACAGTACTCTCAATCAAGCCACAAGAGAATACAACAAGAAGTGGTGGATTTGTGGCTCTCTCATATCAAGCCCACTCATCTGCTCAAAACCATCCCAAAACACTCTCCCAACATTCACAGTCCCAACACCCAGAAACTGATTCAGAAATTAAAGAACACCCTCACAAACTCAAGGATTCTGATGGAAAAGACTATTGGGAAAGGATCCAATACTACCTGGAACACTTAAAAATACCCCCAGGAGTCAAGAACACCAAAACATTCATTCAGGCCACCAAACACTATTTTATGTATCAAGGAACCCTGTGGAGAAGACCTAGAAATGGCCAATTGCCATTAAAAGTGATCAAAAACCTGGATGATTGAGCCCACTTATGTAAGGCTGCACATGACAAATCAGGCCACCATGGACAAGACCCAACTTTCAAGAAATTATCTGATAGATTCTTTTGCCAAATATGCTATCCTATGTGGCCTGGTATTGCCAGACATGCCATGAATGCCAATTAAGGTCTACAACCCAACCAAAAATCACTTTAAGCCCAACCTACATTAATACCATATTATGTAAATTTAATATGGACATGGTCCATATGCTGGTATCAAACAGATTCAAATATATCATGGATCTTTGGGATGATCTCTCCAGATGGCTGGAAGCAAAAATGTTATGTAAGGCCTTGAGTAAGCAGATCACCCGGTTTCTATTCGAGGATGTCATGTGCCAGTTCAGCTGCATATTACAAATCACAATGGATAACAGTACGGAATTTGACAGGCTAGTTCAAACAATGGCAGATGAATATAATGTTCCAATTGTCTGAGCTGCCCCTTATCACCTGGAAGCAAATGGAATGATAGAATGCAGGCACAGGACCTGGATAAACTCGCTGTTCATCACATGCAAAGGGAACCCAAGTAAATGGTCAAACTATTTTTATTCATGCATGTGGGCAGTATAGAAGAAGGGTTGGGAGCTCCGATGACTGTCAAATCAAAATCTGGTTCAGCCAGTGTGTAGATGGGAGACTGTATTTCTGTTATTATTCATTGGGTTGGTTCACTTCAATGGTTGATCACACTCTTCAAGATGTGTATGGTGTTCAGTGGAGAATAGGATGGGATATGGACTAGCAGTAGTCAATGATATATTGTCTGGGATGCTTATAGAAAGGCTTATATGTCTGGGATGCTTGTGGAAAGGCTTATATGTTGTGTAGGATGCTTGTGGAAAGGCTTATATGTAGGGGATGCTTGTAGAAAGGCTTATACATCATTTGTGTTGTGTTGGTCTGTTTACTGATATTTGTGTATTCTTGTTTACATTCTCCTGGTCAAAATGTGGATATCTATGGGTTACAGACTGGTCAGTGCTTGGTTAGTCTTGTTAGTATGTTTCTTCCTTCTTTCTTCAAAACCTGATTCATATTTCATTATGCTTACTTTTCCTTGGATGTCCAGCAACTCTAACCTTAGGTCCTGCAACTATCCTTGGCTTTAGTGATTTGTGTAGAGGGCTACCAGTGGCTTTGTCTCAACAACCTTGAAGATGACTTAGCTCCAGATGGCTTATAGATAGACTGTTCTTTAGAGGCAAGCAGAAAAGTTGACAGTGGTTGACAGTGATGATTTCCAGAGAGGAGATGATGGGGGGATACAAGAAATCTACCAGCTTTTATACCTTTCTGAAGGTGGCTGTGTTTAAGGAATATGACTCCCTCATGGGTGAGTCATATGTGAGTCATAGGTGAGAACAAAAGAAAAATAACAAGATGATGTCATAATGCAGTCATAGCTGAGTCATGCATAAGGAGAACAAAAGGAATCATGAGGAGGTGATGTCATAGTGATGTCATTCATAAAGAGAACAAAAGAATCATGATGCATTCATAAAGAGACAAAGGAATCATGAGGAGGGTGATGTCACCAATTTGCTGAGCATGTGGAATGCTTGGAGCATGAGGTCACTGACCATGTGGAGCATTCTCGAGGTGATAATGAAAGGATCAGATATCTCCAGGTTTTGGAGATTAATTTGGGCATAGTCCAATGGTTAAGGTGTTTTGTTGCTGGTTGATAATGGGGACAAGTGCATGGGATGGGATTTGATGCAGAAACAGCAGTTTGCATCTGTAATAGACATTATTGGTATCATTAGATGCGGATTTTTAACAGCTTTCTGGGCGCAGTGGTTCCGAGCAGATCTGATGTAAACTGATAGAGAAATTCATTTTGCACTGATGGGTGTTGATTTTGATAGTAATATCATTCTGCAGAGTTCGTTTTTGGTGTGTTCTTCACACACTCAGTACCGTTGGATGTGGATTTTTCATATCTTTCTATGTGCAGTTGTTCCAAGAGGATTGGATGCGAACTGACGGATAAATTTGTTTTTTACTGGAAATTCTGGATTTTGATAGTAAAATTGGTCTGGAGAGTGCAGTTTTGGTCTGTTCGACTTGTTTTTGGTACCGTTCGAAAGGTGTGAATTGTAGCTTTCTAAGCGTTATATGGACGTACCTCTCCGATCAAAACTGATGGAGTTATAGAATGAATTCAATTTCTGTGTGTAGCCATAATTAATTTTGTAATTGGTCATGTGATCGTCCAATGGCTGGAAGTGGTGTGATTCCACATTTTCTGATACTGGATGTTTTTATCTTCCACAGTGGACCGAGTGACAGTAAAACGAACAACTGGCCACACCCCCTATCACCTACTCTACAGAATAAATCATGTGTTTCCATTCAACATTACAGATGCATCATGGTATACATTAAAATGGGAAACAATCCAAACCATGGAAGAACTACTAGGAATCCACAGAATCCAATTGGTGCATAGAGATGAGGATATTCAAGCCACCTCAAATGATGTCCTTCAAGCAAGAATTCGAAGCACTCAGGATTATGCCAAACAAAATGAAAATATACTGGTAGACGGAAACTATCAACTGGGAACAATTGTGCTGGTATTTAATTCGGTATTACAAATGCAACATGGATGAAAAGGGGAAATATGGTGGATTGGGCCATACCAAGTTCAGCATCACCACCCCCGCAGATCCTATCAACTGGCAGAATTAGATGGGACCCCAATCAATGGAGTATTCACCAGAAATCATTTAAAGAAATACCATATGCATGACCAAATAGCCCCAATGGACATTGCCGGGAACAAGAGCCACAGCACCACGGACCATGAATTAAATCAAAATAATATGGCAAAATACACCTAACGCACCCCCAAAAAGGTACCTCTTAGGTGGGTTCCGGTTGCATTGGCCTTTGACCTAAGAGGTGGTTTTTATATAGGCACGTCTAGGCGGTGTCTAAAGGTGTTCAAAAGATGAAAA
>MU129264.1:0-40793 GCA_014904985.1 Hydnum rufescens UP504
GGATCGGGCATGCAAGGGGTCGTATGTCTAGACCATTTTCCTTTGCGAAGGTCAGGTCCATGAACATTCCGGTGGCTCCGAGTCCAGTAGGGCCTTTCCGGCACAGATCGCTCCAGTCCGCGGTGATTGGATTTCACCTTGATCTCTGTGGCTTGTCTGGGGTCTTTGGAAAGGAGGCGGATAGAAGGGGGAGGTTGTAGACAGGGTCAACCTCAGTTGATACACTTTCAGATTCGTCACTCTCATCATCGGAGAAAAACATGTCATTTCCAACTCTGTATGTACAGTTTCGAGAGAGGAGAATCTGTTGGTCAGGCAGGACACATCCTTCACTGCTGACCATTGGGAAAATCCTGTGGAGGCAATCCCTGAGCTTCTGAGGCATTCTTCTGGAGCTGGGAATCAGTTTCCGATAACTCCTCACGGATGATTGCTCCAATGTCTTCCATGGTGTGGATGAATTGTTGTGGCTTCCATGGTGGGGACAGTCACGAGAGATGTGTCCCAACTCTTGACAGTTATAACACCGTTGTGCCTCTCGTTTCCGAGTCAAGTCTACATCCATGGGAGTGAATGAAGTCGATGAGGAGGGTGTCGGTGCAGGAGGGAGTGTGGTCGGTCTAGGAGTGACAGGTGCTGCTGTCCAGGGTTTCTCCGTGGATGTCGGGGGTTTCTCAGAGTGTATGGGGTTGTACCGATGTGGCTTGTCAGAACCGGAGATATAGGTTATCCAGACGCCGTGCTGTGTCCTGCCATCCTCCGAGTGTCTCCAGCAGATCACTGAGGTGCATTTTTTCCAACAGTCTTTCATTGAGGCCCCGCTGATACACATCAATCAACGCTTCCTCTCCGAATCCGGTTCGTCCTGCCAAGGTGTCAAAGTGTGCAGTGTATTCCTCCGCAGACATCTTCCCTTGTTTCAGATTCTGGAGTTGGGATCGTGCAGTGAACTCCCGGTCCGGTTCTCTGAAAGCACTTTCAAAGGCAACCAGGAACCCTTCAAAGGTCTCGTATGGATTGTGGGTTTCTGGATCTAGGAAGGAGGTGGAGAGACTTTCCGCCCATGCTCTGGCAGTTCCATCCTTCATCCAGGAGAGTGTGTACAGGATTTTGTGCAACTCTGTCGGATAGACTCTAGGTTGGAGGGCAATGTTCAGCCGGACGGAGCATAGGAAACTCTCTGTTTTCTTCTGATCGCCAGAGAATGGTTCGGGGTCGGCTCCCTTGGCCTCGTGAGCAGACTGGGTAGGCGGAGGGTGCTGCTGGAGTGTCTGCTGGACTGCAGCTGACACAAAGCCAGTGACGTGTGTCCCTTGGCTCTGCATGTCGTCCAGCTCCTCACAGAGGGCAGCATTTTGTTGTTGGAGTTGGGTGAGGAGGTGTTGGAGGTGGTCGGTGGTAATGGCTACTGGAGCACCGTCGGACATTTCGGAATGAGGGGTGGGAGGGAAATCGGCAATACTAAGCAATCCAGATGGTGGGCTCGTGAGAGAGCTTTGGTCTTCTGTCAGGGCCACGCTGTGACAAGGGCACCAAACAAATGTAAACACAAATAATTCCGGCTAAGTCCGGTGTAAGTCCAGCTAAGTCTGCAAGAATCTGGGCAAGAATGAGATAAGGAGGTTAGGGATGTTGGAGGAGCGGCCAGCAGCCCGGAAGGGACTAGGCGGAAATGAGCACAGTGGTCCTTAAGCTCGTGGAGTCAACTGGATGATACTCGGAGCTGTAGTCCGGAGTAACAGCAGAGATCCTGAGATTATGTAATATGAATACGGAATACATGAAGGCTGACCTGTAGTCCGGAGTAACAGTGGAAATCCTGAGAGACCAAAGCTGGGGTCTCTGGACTTCGCTCTCGGACTACTTATACATGATGACTATACTATGGGGGAGTGATCACTAAACTGTGGGTGGTTACAAGGGGGACGGGAACAGGAACAGGAACAGGAACTTGGCCAGGGGGCAAACCAGAAGCAATGGGAAATGAAAGGGAAATGAAACCAAGATAGGGTTGGATTGGAGTCAAACCGGAAGCAAAGTGGGCTTGGGTGAAGGAACTAAGTGGAGAACTGGACTGGAAGTGGGTGGACAAGGACCGGAGTGGACTGGAGTAAGGGACAAACCCTGACACCACCCTTCCATGGCCTCTTCCCCAATCCTTGGGTTGCAATCCTGTCTGAGTTCACCATGACAGTGTGACTTGGGTTCCTGACTGGATGCCCATTCCCATGATGCCCATCAGAATCCCCTCCAGAATCCCCTCCATCAATTGTTGTATCCACTGCCTGAGCCCTCACAACTGCCCACTCAGCTGCCCTCTTTGAATCCAGCTTCTTCTTGGCCCAATCATTTCCAATGCACTTGCTACCATCATTAGCACTTGGCCACCACTATCAGTAATGAGTGCAGTCTCCCTGGAGTTTGATTCCTCATGGGTACACTCAGATACTTTGAGCTGCCCATTGTCCAGAGCATTATACATGGCTTGGATCTTGCTGACACTGTAGTGATCAATCAAGAGTGAACCAAGAAGCCAGAAGTGAGACAATGGCAGTACTCCATCGATCACCAAGTTGTGTGAGAGGAGTCTTTGGGGCAATTTCAGCCAAGGGAATGTGGTCCAATGAATTAATGGCTCGACTCAAGCAGGATTAGCATAGGAACTGTCAAGAAGCTATGCATTGAGCAAACTTACCAAATAGCTGAACCAGCATTTTTGAAACCTTCCCTTTTGCCTTATTGGGGTTCTTGAAGGCCTCTTCTTGCTCATGTCGCAAAATCTGAGCTTTATGCTCCTCTGCCTTCCTAACCCCTGCCTTGGCAGACAATATAAATGTGTATGCATCCCCAATGTGAGACTTGAAGTCATGCCTGGACTTGTAGTACAATTCCATCTCTGCAGTCCCAAATAGCTGCCCATTCTGAGCATGAGCAGTGGGAGAGCAGGCATTATCTGCAAGCACTGTCAACTCACAATGCACCCCAAAGCTTGCCAAGACCCTAAAATCCTTTTGCCATGCCCTCTTGTGGCTAGTGATGATTTTTGCAACTTCCCCCCCATGCTTTGTGATGTCTGCACTTATTGCTGCCCTAGTCTCTGTGTACTCCTTAACCAGGTGAGCTGATTCTGCTGCCCAATCCTCAGACTTCTCTCCATACTTCTTAACAAGCTCATCATAGGCAGGGTGAATTGTATTTTTGGTATAATCAGATTGTCTCACTGACTTGTCAGGGTTGGTAGGATAGCTGGATTGGAACATGTTCCAGGCAGTAGTTTTATGTGGATGAACTACTCGTGACACCCACCCACCAATCTTTTGAATTGAATTAACACTATGACCCATTTCCCTCACCAGTCCCACAATTTGCTTGTCAAATGCTGCATATTCAGCCTTAATCTTTTCTACCTCTGGGGTGGTGAACAGCCCTCCTTTGAGATCCTCATCATCTTCATCCGAACTTGGCTCTTCTGACAAGTGGGAGACAGGTTGGGGGGACACAACTGCCTTAGAATGGGGCTTGGCATTGCCCCTCACTTTCAGAGGCACAGCATTATCACTATCACCATTGCTCAACAAAAAGTCATCATGGGTCCCATCCATGATATCCAAAATGGGTGTGTCAGGGGAATCAGGATGGGGACTGTGAATGGGTGTGTTGCCATGATTGGGAATAACATGATTATAATATGGAGGGGATTGGATGTCCAAGAGACCAGGGGGTGAGACCTCATGTTGATTTCTCACATCAGTATCACAACTTTTTGGGCCATGATATGCAGGCACACTACTGGAATTGATAGAGTCAAGGAAAGAATCCCCAGTAGCATCGAGTCCATCATCTCCCTGTGTCACACTAGCTTGACCATCCTCTAACTTGTGTTCAAATGGTGTTCCAAAATCTTCATCATTAGAGTCAAAATCAGCAACTGGTGTGCATGCTGATGAAGATGCTGATAAATATCCAAATGGAGATGATGTGTGAGTAGGCTTGTTGGATATTTTATTCAAGGTGTAGGGTGTGGTTAACACCTTCTGTGATGGGATCTCAACTACAAGTCTAGTTGAGGACATTCTGGAGGGGTGAGGGCTGGTGGCATGGCTCCCACTAGGCTGGCTGGTGGTCTGAAGGGGTTTCTCCTTCATGGCTGAATTTGAGGTCATACTGAGCTTTGTGGTGCTAGCACATTGCAAGGACCTCTTAGATGCCAGCACACTATCCAGATCATTGTCGCCATTGCTTCCATTACTGGAGCTCATGGGTGTGGTGGCTGCTGCATGTCATGGCTCTGGAGTGTGCTTCCTTGCAGTCTGAATCTTTGATTTCATACCAGCTATACTGGAGAAGACTGCTGCCAGAGATAAAAATCACCACTTGCAACATGTGCCAAGGTGTGAGAGCAAGAGGAGACACTAAGAACTTGTGCTCAGATACCCTCCACTCTAAGTGGAAAGGAACACTGAACAGTGTAGTTGTGGTTTTGTGCATCACCCGAAATCCACACTGAGGTGGAATATAGAGTGCAATGCTGCATGTGGAAAGCTGAAGAAGTCTACATCCACACACAGGGGGACAGTGAGAACAATGTAGTTTGTTTACTCCTGGGACTGGATATTCCCAGGAAATATGAACACAAACAAAATATGATTTACACTACAATGCAGTACAGTACAACCATGTATAGATAGCATATAGAAGTATTCAAAACTTCTCTTGGTCATACATGTTGTTAGGGTGTTTTTTGAATTGAGGGTGATCTAATGCCAACTCCATTTTTATCACCCATAAGTGAGAGACATACCCAAAGGTCTCATCAAGCAATGGTTGAGTAACACTTGAACCATACACATTGTGTGCCAAGCATGTGAGAATATGGAGGATTTCATCATATGGACCATCTGTAGACCATATATTAACCCTGATATCCTTCTTGCCCTGGTGATAGACTTGAGCACACATCAAAGTGAGCAGGTGATGATAATGCAAGTTGCTTGATAAGATCAGGTGGATAGCCCCTTGCATCTCAGCCCAGTCCAGAGAGAATGACACCATGTTCATGGGTTGCCAACAAGCTGAATTGAATAACCTTGGACATTGTTTGGAGGGTGTAGCAAGTATGGGGGGAAACCATTCAGAATCGAAGAAGTGGTGGGCAGCCATAGCCTTTTGATAAGCTGGTGGTGCAAATGAAAGAATCTCAGGGAAAAATTGGGACTTGTAGGTATGGTTGCCACAGTCAGGTTTTGCCCAATTTGGGCAAAACCTAAACCTGACCAGGTTCCAAAATCACCCATGAGGGCAAAACCTGAACCTGACCTGAGGTTTGGTTCCATTCAGGTCAGGTTCAGGTTTAAACCTGGTTTAAACCTGAAACCTAAGGTATGAGGGAAGTCAACATTTTCAGGGGTACTACAGAATATCTACACCCTCTGCTCAAGTCTCTGCCTCTGCCACTCCCTTTACATCCTGCTTTACATCCACATCTCCTTTCTAGCCCCCTGTCACTTCAATTTATTGCTCACACATCTTCTGAAGATGGTATTTAGTCACTACATTCTGTCATGTGACTTGTGACCTGCACCAATGACCTCATTTGATGGCCAAGTCATGTGACTTCTGACTCCAGAACTATAGTCATATGTGTAAATTGCCAGATTTGGTGCTAGAATAATGGTCAATTTACATGGAATGGAACCTACACCCTACCTTTCAGGTTCAGGTTTAAACCTGGTTTCAGACCAGTTTTTGGATTCAGGGCAAGGGCAAAACCTGAACCTGACCTGAAGAAAATGAAATGAAATCTGACCCCAATGGAACCCGACCTGGGTCAGGTTCAGGTTTAAACTCAGGTTCCACAGGTTTAAACCTGAACCACAGCATCCATACTTGTAGGCATAGGCTTGATTGATGTACCCCAAGTCCAAATTTGAGACATGAGCAGCTGAAGTGGCCTCTGGATCTGTGAGGGTGAGTCCCTCAAAGTATTGTCAGTTGCATCCAGGAGGAGCTTTTGCCCCTCAGGGCCATATCATGCACCTGCACCGATTTGAACAAAAGGGAAAGATTCCCTGGATCCCCAGCATGCTTAGCCTTCTTCCAAGCTCACACACCAAATGCATTGATGTCCTCCAACCTCTCCACCCAGTATGCAGACATACAGTGCTCTAAGTCAACATGTGACACCTCAATGATGTACCAAGTGTCCACTGCCACTGCATTTGCAGCTGGACTCAGGAAAGTGGCTGGCAAGGGTGTCATATGTACCAGCACTATTATGTGAATGGGATGAGTAAACTAAATGATTTAAATAGTGCATAGCTAAACTGACAATGACTCACTGCCAAGCCAGATGAGATTGGGGCTGGCAGTCTCTGATGGACTTGTACATCTGGGCCATGCTGCCACCCATCCCTGCTCAAACCATTGAAATTTGACAGACTGGCACCCTCCAGTGCAGCCCACACCATATCTCTTGACCCCATCATTCCTGATGAGGGCCCATGGCTTGAGCCCACTGTTCTGGCCCTCCAATAATTATTGATGGCTACTTTGGATCTCATTTGAAATGCACACAGGGTGGTGGGAGGTTGGTGAGACTGCAAAGTGTGGGGAATGGAAGGGCCAGGCCAGTCCCATTGCATGTCATGGGGGAAGTTGCAAGAGCAAAGGGGGAGGTCATGAGAACAAGGGAGATTGCAAGAATGAGGGAGATCATGAGAATGAGGGAGATCATGAGAACAAGGGAGATTGTGAGAACAAGGGAGATCACGAGAACAAGGGAGATCACAAGAACAAGGGAGATTGCAACAGTGAGAGGGGAGATCATGAGAGTGTGGGGGATGGTCCTGAGAGTGAGAAGTGTTGTCACCAAAGTGGGGACAGAGATCATGAGAGTGAGGAGAGAGGTCACGAGAGTAAGGAGAGAGGTTGCAAGAGCAGGGTTGGAGATCATGAGAACCATGTTTGGAACACTCATGTGAACTAGAATGTCACCCAGAAGGCCCAGAAGGTTCTCTGGAAGATGATTGTAGATGGTCATGCATCCCACTGTGCAATTTAGGGGAATGAGACCAATTACTTGAAAGTGCCACAGAAGCACCACAAGTTCCAGTTTGGGCTGAGGGACTCAGGGAATGTGATCAAGTACAAGGATGTGGGGGGGACAGCTCATGATGTGGGTGGGAGACTTGATGAGAATATGGGGTGGAAGGTGAGGATGGGTGTGACTTTGAGCCTTGCACAAATATATCCTCTGAAGGCAACCCAGGAGAAATGGCATCAGGCAGAGCAGAAGATCAACAATGGGGTGGTGATCTGGGGGCAGGGGTAAGATCTCTGGGAGTGATGGGGGAGTATTCAGGTGTATGGGGTTGCAAACCCAGTGAACCTTGTGATGTGACTTGTGGGTGAGCCAAGGTGTGATCATTCACTACCATTTTTGCAAGCTCATCTCCAGCTTTGTCAGCTGAGTCATCATTATGATCATTTTCATCATCACCAACTTCAGACACATTCTGAGCAGTCAATCCCTTGCCACCAGGAGCATCCTTGTCTGTGGATTGATTCTCCTCTTTGATAGACCAATGGTTTTCCTCTTCTGTTGGTTGATGGTTCTCCTCTTCCACAGGCTGACAATTCCCCTTGTCCATAGACTGGTAGCTCTCCTCTTCCATAGGTTGACAGTTCTCCTCTTCCATAGGCTGATGGTTCTCCTCTTCCCTAGGCTGACAGTTCTCCTCTGCTGAATGGCAAGCATCTTCTGTGCAGTGATCATTCTCTGGGGGCAGTATTTGAGCTTCTTCCTCACAGCTGGGTGCCTCTGTGTCCCCCTGAGAATGCTCCTCTACCCACATTTGAGCATTTTCTTCTGCACATCTGGGTACCTCAGCCTCTCCCTGAGAATTCTCTTCTACCCACAGTTGATCATCAACTTTCTGATGGTGGCATCATTCCTTTGCCCTCTGGTGTCCAGCCCCCCCTTTCTAGGCATATTCTTAGCTGCCTGATGTGCCTCCTTGGTGTACTTTGTTCTCCACATGGTGGTCAAAAACATGTTGAAGGGTTTCTTCTCCCTGTGACCCAGTTTAATCTGTTTTCTGATGTTGTGGAAAACATCAAGATCCCCCCCCCTTGCTTTTTAAATGTACTTTGCTGCAGCATCCTTTTCAGCATCCATGGCAGCTTTCTTAGCTGCTGCTTTTGCTTTTCGAGCCTTGAATGCTTCATCAGACTCATCCATTTCCTGTTCAATAACCTTCCCTTGGTTTATTTCTATCTCGTCCAAGGGTTCCAAGTCATCATCTGTTTCCCACATCATATTGATATCATGGCGGGGTTGAGGAGCCATGGGGGGGGGGGTATATCAGAATAATTGGAGGGCTGTGGAGGGTCAAGGTGAAGTATTTCTGCACCAAACAGTCCTGAAAGTCAAAACCTAAGGGGATCCCTTGACTTCTGCTGGATGAGACTCAGATATGCATCTTCATCCAAATAATTGCCTATATGATGAAGCTTGTGGAAGCTGGCAGACTTTATGATCCATACAGGAGGGTGAATAATTGGATGGCATGGCACCATCTCAACTGATATGTGATGTGGTTTGGACACTGTAGTGGGATTGGATGTGTGAAGGAATGTGTCATGGCATTGTTTTGTGCCATAGACATCATAGCATACATGATCCCCAAGTTTCTCTATGCCAAAGATTGGGACCCCATTGCTCTCTAGCCATGAAAGGGTGGCCTGTAGTTCAACCAAATTGCATGGCAATGGAAATCTGAAGACAGCACTGATCATGTCATCATTGAAACCATGGTGAGGTACTTCAGTCAAAGGATCCTCCAATGTGATATGATCAGTGTATCAGTGCATAAAATAATGAGCTAGGCCACTGTATTCATAGGATGCCTGCAGAATGTCACTGCAAACCTTGTGTGCTTGACCAAGTGATGGAAATAGACCTTCTATAACCCCCTGTGGGTTACTGTCCACACCAAGTGGGGGAGTGGGACAAATATTGCAACCAGTAAGTTTTGACCAGCCCACAATGTCTCTCCAATATTGATAGTGAGTGTGGGATCTATTAGTGAACACCACTAGGGAACCCACATAACCATAATTTAGTCTATAGTTATCTCTCAAAACAAAAACAATGTCAGTGGGGACAGGGAGTCCTGGGTCATCAAAATGGTGAACAATATATGGCCAATGGGGTGCTTTTGAGTTCAGAGGAAAAGGGATGTGAGTAAAATTGTTGAATTCCAAATCATTCCCAAAGTCAGGAATTTGATCCCATCTACATGGAAGGGGTCATAGCAATACAATTTGTTGTTGTCTTTGTTGAATTGATGTACATGGGTATAGTGCCAGGCAGTGTTGGAGAACCTGAGGGTCCAATGTTCCAGTCTGACAATGCTTGCTGTGTCAGGATCATTTGTGTGCATAGTGCTATTGGCTAAGATAGAGACAGTCAGGAAACATTGAAAGAAAAAAACAATGAGAAAATATTGGACCTTCATATGTAGTCCATGAATGCTCTGTGAATATGCTTTCATTAGCATAAACAGAGGGGCTTTGAAGTTGGCACAAGGAATAAGGTTGAAATGAGGGTCCACTTTCATAGGCCTCTCCCAGTCATGAACAAAAAGACCTTGGGAAAACCCATCTATGTGAATTTGCTCCACACGCATGCCCACCAACTTTTCTGAACCCATGCTTCCATCTCCAACCACACCTGAGGCAGAGGGAGAATGGTCAACCCCTTGGTCACATTCTGAGCCTGTGCTCCTATCTTCCACCATGCCCAAGGCAGCAGAAGACAGGTTTGCAATGTGGCTTTGTGATTGCATCATAGTGAAGCAGCTCATGCATGGACTTCAGCAAACCCCAAACTAGCTGGTATGAGATAATCCTATCCATAATAGGTTAATAAGCAATTGGATTGCCTAGGACATCAGTACATAGAGAATAACAACCATCTCATTGGCAATAGATAAGAGATTCTCTATGAAGAGTTGCAAGAGGAGGACTACTACATCAAATACAGGAAACTCACCCATCACCTTGAGATACTCAATCTCCAAGAAAGCTATATTAAGGATGAGCAAGCCAATCTCAAATGTGAACTCATTCAGGTGCAAGAAGAAGTCAAATGCATCCAATCCATACCACTGGCAATCAGCCAGTTCCTCAAACCCATCAATCACCTGACAAGAATTGTAGGATCCACAATCACCCCTGTGACAGTTGATGTGACATGATTTGCATTGGATCATCAAGAACTTTGGTAATGGAAAATAACAATCATCTTGTTGGAATTGAGAAGAAAGCTCTCTATGAAGAGTTGCAAGAGGAGGACTACATCAAATACAAGAAACTTGCCTGTCACCTTGAGATGGTTGATCTCCAAGAAAGCTATATTAAGGATGAACAGGCCAATCTCAAATGTGAACCCATTCAGGCCCAAGAAGTCAAACGCATCTAATCTGCACCACTGGTAATCAGCCAGTTCCTCAGACCCATTGATCACCTGGCAGGAATAGTAGGAATCAACAACTGGCTCGAATTATGTTGCTTGTATTCTTTCCACTCTTGATCATGAATTGCTGAAACCATCTTCCTCTGTTGCACTACACCAGCACTTCAACATCTTTTGGGATGGACACTCAGAAGCACAAGATCAGAGAGGTGGTTGAAATCCCTCTTAAGTGCTTTGGCTTGTATAAAAAATATTGATATCTATATACTCAGTGTATTAAATATTTCCTATGGCATTTAAATTATATCATCCCCCTGTATTCCACCTCACCTCTGTTATCATTTTCATTCATGAGAGTGAAGCAATTGTGATGAAACGATTCAAAATCAACTGTCATTGTGCCAGATCCAAATTCCAACATGACTCATCTTTTTACAGGTAAGCTGCCCAGAGGGCAGAGTTCTGTCCCAACAACTGGCCAGCCTGACAGCTCTGCCTGCAGACTGTTATGTCTCCTTTGGGAAACAGACTGAGCAAGGATACAGCTCTGCCTGTGCCTGCAATGTCAGATATATGTTTTTTCTCAATGACTCCACAGTGCTTGTAGCTCTGCCTGCAGCCTGCTTAGTCTCACATGGAGGGTACAAATCACCTCTATATTGGATCACTAATCCCTGGCATCCACCCTAACCATCGCCTGGAACACTGGCCTACTCAGGATGTTAAGAATGTGTTCACCTATCTGGCCATGTGGTGCATGATACAAGGGATTGTGATAGAAAGGGCCTGGTTTCAGGACCACATACATACTTTTTTCCTGCAATCTCGATGCTGGGATATTAATGGATTATCTTTAGTTGTCCAATTTCATTATCTAGGTCGCTGTAGAGGGGCTGCAGGCTGTGGAGGATGCACTCGGTCAGCATATGAATGAAATGATGTTTTACCATCTGCCCCCTGGATTGCCAAAAGACTCATTGTGTTGCTTCTATTGATCTGCCTTGTCACTGAAGTTGTTGCGAAAAGAAAGTGAGCTCAATCTATTGTATCCTTAATCTTCTATGTATTTACAACTATTGACATAGAATTCTTTCAGGCTGGTCAGACACTTCCATTGATCTCAAAAGGCATGTCATTTTGATGTTTTTATAGGACCTAATAGGCCTGTGTTCTCTGTGATATCAAATATTGATTGGAAGGGGCCTTTATATCAAACAAGTGCAGTTTTGACATAGTTTTGACATCAATTTGAGATCAAAGTAGGGACTTGAGAATTCTGTTAGGCTTTATGCAAGTTTGACCATCTGTCATTCATCCAATCAATCAAAAACAATAAACCAACTAAAGAATTTATACATAGGAAAATGAATCACAATCCTAGGCTTCTTCTACACTAGCTTGATCCATAGCAACTATCAAACTGGCCTCCTGTGGCTCGAAGGACTCTTCCAACTCTCCACCCTCTGTATCATCAGAACTTGCATCAGAATCATAGTCTGCAGACAATCTCTCATTCCTTTGAGTAGTCAGGGGAGGCTGGAGATCTGATATGGCAGTACCATCAAATTCCATTTCATGTTGAACCTGAGTCCAAACAGCATGGTGTTCTTGCAGTGGCAAAGGCCTGCAAATATGATCCCAAGAAGGAGCACCAGATGAGATAGGAACCTGGACCATGTCCTTTTTCCAAGCTGTCATCCACTCATACAGCTGGTTTGCCTGGTGAAGTGCAAAATATGATACATCTTCATCTTCAGACCCCATGATTACCTCCATCACATGAGAATACTCCTCACAGAACCAAGTCTGAAGATTTGCATGCTCAGCCTTGCATCTCTCAAGCTCCTGGCAACAGTTGGCTATCTCTTGTGAGAGCTGGATACCCCCTTTGACTGAAGGGTCAGCCAGCCATGGGGCACAATCCCATCAGGAAAATCTGTGATATCACCTCTCAAATCCTCCCAAATATCCTGATCCACATCAAGTTGGTAGAGTCCCTCCATTGTGAGCATAGGAGGAACATATTCCCCCTCCAAATACCTCCTTTCCCCTGAAGTGCCACCAGTTCCTTCAACTTTGCATTGTATTTTTTCACCATGGCTTCAATTCCTCCAGACTGACTTTTGACTGCTTTCTCAACATGGGCCTTGGTCTTCTGGTCCAATATGCAACTTGAATTTGCATGGTCCAAAGTTGCAAGCTCAAACTTCCTGGCTCTCAGCTTCCTGAGGAGCTGCTCCTGAAGCACATGAAGGTTGAGCTGGACATTAACCCATTTATCCCTCTTGAGCTGGCTTAATTCAGCAGCAGATGTCCAGTCAGATAACTGTAGCTCATCAGTCTTCTTCTTGATGGTACCCTCCAAGCACTGGATAGCCTCCCTCAACAGCCAGACCTTCTCTTGCCACTCTGCCTGTACCAAGTTGCTTGCTGTTGACTCCCCTTCAACCAAATTTATCCCCTCTGCAATAGCATCCTTCAGATTCTCTTTCTGAGATTCAAGGGTTGCAGTCAGAGATATGATCCTTTCAATTGCCTGTGCACCTTTGGTCTGAGATTGGTGTGAAACTGGTTGGCTATGGTACTCTTGTTGAGCCTTAAACTGGTCCAGTAAATAACTGATAGAGCAATTCCCCAGCTTCATTTCAGCCTCCTCCATACATCTTTGTGCCCAATCAAGTCAGTCCTGGAGCCACTTTCCCATTCCTACTCACTTTACCCAATCAATATGCTCCATCTGAAGGTCAAGAATGAAGAGATGCTGGTGATAACCAGTGACCTGCAGCCCAGGGATAAGTCAGCAAAGTTGGCTCCAAAATTGCTCACATCCTTCACCATCTGAGAGACCCCAATGCTCTGATTTATGTGGATGGTACCAGAGCTGGCATGCCCACTGATGACCATATGCATGGAATATAGAAACCCCCACTCAAAGCAAGGCAGCCATTCTGCCCTGAACTTCCACTTCTTCAAACTTTGATCCATCTGACAGCCAATATAATACAAGGCTCCAACCCTCCAATGACCTGGTAAGTGGTTCAGAAGAGTCTCAAGGAGGGCAAAGACATAGAACTGCTTCTCACCTGGAGTCCACATGCTTGCTACTGCAAGTGGAAAATCATGATGGCACAAGAGAGCCATGACCCCAGTGTCTTCAAAAAACTGTGTTGATGCCTTAACCTGATCTCCATCAGCTGCAATGAATGACTCCCCACATGCATCATATGCTGAGTTCAGTGCATGGAGACCTGGTTCAACCTTGTCAACCTCAGAGGGATCTCCATCAAAATCACGAGTGTCTGCTTTCTGCTTCTGGCCAGCATGTGATGATCTGGCAGGTCACATCTCTGACATTCTCCTCTCCCACTGCTCAAGGTACCCCCTTGCTAAAACAATCATCCCAGGGGCAATAATCAGAGGATTGTGATTCCTGCTCTCCCCTTCATGTCCAGCTCATCGATCTCTATCACAGATCTGCTTGAGTTGGAAGTTTCCATCAATACAAACAATTGCCTGGATTCTGTAGGTTCCAATACAATTAGATTAGATATCACATCAATGCATCGATAATAGTCTAACTCACTGCATACTAGGAGATTCTGTATAGTTTCCTCCAAAACACAGTGGACATTGGGACCTCAAGTATGCCCTGGGGTGCACTGAATCAATGGATGCAGGGACGGCAGGAGCAGGACTGGTGGGAGTGGCATCAGGGTGAGGGACAAGCTTTGGTTGACTCTGAACATTGGGATATTTACAGTCATTCACTGGGTCTTCTCATCCAACTCATTGTTCAAACATGTCT
Source organism: Hydnum rufescens UP504 (assembly GCA_014904985.1). Lineage (NCBI taxonomy): Eukaryota > Fungi > Basidiomycota > Agaricomycetes > Cantharellales > Hydnaceae > Hydnum > Hydnum rufescens. Next base: position 14,283 of record MU129264.1, read on the forward strand.
TATCACCTGCAATTACCTGGGTGATTTCTACTCTCACCAAGCAAACAAGCACTTGATAGTATGCAAGTGCATTTGCAAAGTGTCACCAAAATGAGTCTCCCATGGCAAATTCATGCCCACAAGCCCTGAGATATTCCACCACCATGGCTGCCCATGCCCTTTCATTGGGTGCCATGTTGAGAAAAAGGGAGGCTACAAATTCCAACATGTCGAGACTGACTGCCAAGCTAGGACAAAGAGGGGTGCAAGGAAAAAAGCTGTGCTCAATGAGCTGGATGCCAGCTGTGTGGCACAAGCAGACCTCTAGCACAATGTTCTCCAATCACTCCATGGAAATGCAGAGCACCTTAAGGGAGCAAAGCTTCTTGCCACATGTGCACATAGCTGGATTGCCAGGGGTACTGCTAGCAGACTTGGAGAAATGTTCCTGCATGACTTTCATGCAAGGGTGTAGAAGGCTGGGAAGCACATTGTTGTTCCACCTATATGCCTGAGCATGTTTATGGTGTGCATGGTGAGATTGCCTATCTCTCAGTATCCGTATTTGTGAGGGAGAAGCTTGAACACTCTCATATTGCAGAGCAAGGGGTTCCCAGCTGACATATTTGGATTGCATAAAAGGAGTATCTGGAGTAGCCACTGACAACAAGAAGTATTCAAGTGAAGGAGAAGGCGAGGTGAGAGATGCAGATGCATGTGGTGCAGGGAGAATTGAAGGTGTACTGGAGCCTCTTGGCTTTTTGGAGGGTCGTGGATGCTCAGGCTGGTCATTTTGGGCTTTCTGTGCTTTCTGCTCTGAGCATTTCTCTCTTCTCCTTTGTGCAGCAATGATGTGTCTGATCATTATGGCAACCTGCAGAGGTGGATGAGGCTGTATGACAAGTTCTGATGAGTGGTGGCTGCAGACAAAGCTGTGGCATGACACTCAAGAACCTTTGAAGAGGGTGTGAGGTGGCTGGATTAGACTGGGAAAAAAAAAACAAAGATGATAGGGTGGAGCCATGCAAGATACGTTCCCAGGGGAGTGTATGCTGGGTTCTGATGAGTGGTGACTGCATACAAAGCTGCAGTGTGACACTCAAGGACTGTTGAAGAGGGCACAAGGTGACCAGATTAGACTGGAAAAAAAATGAAGATGATAGGGTGGTGTGGAAGATAAAAACATCCAGTATCAAAAAATGTGAAATCACACCACTCCCAGCCTTTGGACAATCACATGACCAATTATGAAATTAATTACAGCTACATGCAGAAATTGAATTCATTCTATAACTCCATATGTTTTGATCAGAGAGGTATGCCCATATAACACTTAGAAAGCTACAATTCACACCTTTTGAATAGTACCAAACACAAGTTGAATGGACCAAAACTGCACTCTCCAGACCAATTTTACTATCAAAATCTGGACGTTCCAGTAAAAAATGAATTCCTCTGTCAATTCACATCTAATCCTCTCGGAACAGCTGCACCTAGAAAGATATACAAGATCCACATCCAACAGTACTGAGCACGCAAAGAACAGATCAAAACTGAACTCTACAGAACAATATTACTATCAGAATCAACACCCATTAGTATTTTATGAACTTCTCCATCAGTTCGCATCTGATCTGCTTGGAACCACCACTCCCAGAAAGATGTTAAAAATCCGCATAGAATAATACCAAGAATGTCTATTACAGATGCAAACTGCTGTTTCTGCATTGAATCCCATCCCATGCACTTGTCCCCATTATCAACCAGCAACAAAAACACCTTAACCATTGGACTATGCTCAAATTGATCTCCAAAACCCAGAGATATCCTTTCATTTCACCTCCCAGAATGCTCCACATGGTCAGTGACCTCATGCTTCAAGCATTCCACATGCTCAGCAAATTGGTGACATCACCCCCCTCATGATTTCTTTTGTTCTCCTTATGAATGACATCACTATGACATCACCCTTCTATGATTTCTTTTGTTCTCTTTATGCATGACTCATCTATGACTCACATATTCACTTTTTCTTTTGTTCTCACCTATGACTCACATATGACTCACCCATGAGGGAGTCATTTGCTTTAAACACAGCCACCTTCAGAAAGGTATAAAATCTGGTAGATTTCCTGTATCCCCCCATCATCTCCTCTCTGGAAATCATCACTGTCAACTGCTGTCAACTTTTCTGCTTGCCTGTAAAGAACAGTCTATCTATAAGCCATCTGGAGCTAAGTCATCTTCAAGGTTGTTGAGACAAAGCCACTGGAAGCCCTCTATGTGAATCACTAAAGCCAAGGATAGTTGCAGGACCTAAGGTTAGAGTTGCTGGACATCCAAGGAAAAGTAAGCATGACAAAATACGAATCAGGTTTTGAAGAAAGAAGAACAAAAGATACTAACAAGACTAACCAAGCACTGACCAGTCTGTAACTCACATATATCCACATTTTGACCAGGAGAACATAAACAGGAATCCACAAATATCAGTAAATGAACCAATGCAACATGAACAACATATAAGCCTTTCTACAAGCATCCCAGATGTATAAGCCTTTCCATAAGCATCCCACATGATGTATAAGCCTTCCTACAAGCATCCCCTATGTATAAGCCTTTCCATAAGCATCCCACATGATGTATAAGCCTTCCTACAAACATCCCCTATGCATAAGCCTTTCTACAAGCATCCCAGACAATATATCATTGACTACAGCTAGTCCATATCCCATCCTATTCTCCACTGAACACCATACACATCTTGCAGAGTGTGATCAATCATTGAAGCAAACCAACCCAATGAATAACAACAGAAATACAGTCTCCCATCTACACACTGGCTGAACCAGATTTTGATTTGACAGTCATTGGAGCTCCCAACCCTTCTTCTGTAACTGGTGGTCCTTACAGGGATAATTCTCACTTCAATAAACCTTTCACCTCTCCAAAGACATTCCACACCAACAACATGACAACATCCACAGACTCAGAAACAATGGCCAGAGTAGCAAACCCACAAGCTATGCCATGGCCTACAGGCAGAGATGCTCTGCATTTTAAGGGAAAACGTCTCAACTACTTCCTCCTTGACTACAAAGCTTGTTGTGATGAAGCCCTCTACAATGACCACAAGAAGTGCAAGAACATTATACAATTCTGCAGCAACAAAGAAGCTGAACTTCTCAAGAATCTCCCAGAAGTTAAGAACCCAACAACCTTTGAAGCCCTGGCTACTCATCTCAGGAAACTTTATGGACAGACAGACAGGCAACAATGATACACTTGAGAACAACTAAGGTAGGGGTCATCCATAAGTCATCACTATACTGGCAAACTCCGATGATTATGTAAGCGGCCAACCTTGTCGATCCCAACTGGGATTTCAGGATATGAGCAATTGTGTGTATCTAGAGTACAATATTATGCCTTTTTGGACCTCATTAACTCCTGAATTACTTCCTGTGTTGCCTCCATTGGGATTTGGTGATGTCCCCGGTATTTATTTGTGGCATATGCTGCCTCCTTTCCATTCAAGCCCCGCCTATATCCATCCATGTATCACAATGCATGATTTGAAAACCTATCATGTAATCAGCAGATATATGAGGATAAAAAATGACATCAATGCATACCTTCTCATTGACAATAGAGGGACTGCTTCCAAAGCATTAAGTGCATTTTTTTCAACATCTTCAATGGTGGAGGAGGGGGGATACTCTCAATAGAGTCACTTTGCAAACCCCCAACACATTTCAATGAAATTGAGCTCGCAGTGGAATTTTGGAAGAAACAAAACTGTAAAGCCACATTCACGGCAGTGGCCTTCCAGAATTGAATTGACATCAATGAAGTCTGGTTCACTGAATAGCAGCTGGTGACAGTAGCAGTTTACAGCACCCTTTTCACACTTGAAGTCAGGGTATTGGGCATGTAGGGTTTGGGCATTCTGATAACCACACTCTTCCAGAATGACTGCCATGCCTTTGAAAAGACCTGGGTGCATAAGGTGATTGTCGGCAAAGTAGAGAGACTGGGGTTTCCCATCAAACATCCCATCCCCCATATGCTTGAAGACCTTATTTAATTTCCCATCACTCCTGTACACAAGATTGCCTTCAGCATCATGCTCATTGACCTTGAGACCCCAGTTAGATTCTGGTTTGGATGTCCCCTTTGGCATATGACAAGCAGAGAGAGAGTCTTCTGGCCGCTTTGAGTGGGTCTTTGTGTTGTTGAAGATGAAAACATGATCTTCATTCAGATAGTGCTTTTCAAGTATGTCCATAGCAGCTGTGACTTGGTCCAGGACCTCATCATTAGTGAAGTAGCCATCATGATTTTCCCCAGGCTTAAGGAGAACATGGGCACTTGATTTGCCATCTGGAGAATGAAGCCAGCCGTAATCTGCAGAGACAAAGTCGGCAACCATCAATGAAGCACCCTCCCCCTTTGCATATGGTTTGGGTGTTTCACTGTTGTGCACCCAATGAAGCCTCCAGCGGTCATGTGCATAAAAGATTGACTTGTCATGATACCAGATTGTGGTGTGCAGTGGCAGATTTCCAGTGGATACAGAGGCTGATACCTCTTCTTCCCCATCATTATTCCATTTCCTCAGGCTGGTCAACCACATTGACTACCTATGTTAGGTACCAAATCTGTGCCATGAATTGGTACCTAAGTAGGTCCTACAATACTGGGGCCCCACTAGGGCCCAAATCCAAAGTTAAAGAGCAGTATCAATGCAATGGGGCCCAAAATGGGGCCCAAATGGGGCCCAAGTGGGGCCCAAGTGGGGCCCAAATGGGACCCAAGTGGATACATTCAAACTGCCTGCACCAATGGGGCCCAAATGTGTGAACTTGTCCCAAATCCACAGTAGGACACATGGAACTCAGATCTCTATTTTTTTTCCAAGTTAAACCAACCATAGTTTACAAAATACAAGATATTACATTCAAATAGAACAATTCATGCATCATCCCCAACTAACTCCTCAAGAGCATCAAGAGCAGCTAAGAATGCAATGTCTTGTGGCACAGGTGCATCTTCTAATTCCCCATTTTCATCATCATCTGAGCTTGCAGCATCTGAGACCCCATCCACAGCCTCACCTGTCAGTGAGTTTGCCACAGGGGACACAGGCCCACACAGTATCTGAATCCTACCATAACAAAGGGGAGGAGGCCACTCAGGAAGATTCATCCAGCCAATCTGGCCATCACTCCCAAGCATTGCTGATGAATGCCTCTGCCAAGCCTCTACCAAATCATGCAGGTGATGCAACTCTAGTAATGCAAAGAACTTCACCTCTGCATCTAGCAGAATGAGGCTAATTCAGTCAACCCCTATCATGACAGCCAAATGTAGATTACATACCACAAGAAAGAGTATATGCATGCCATGTGGCAGAACATTGGGTCATAAACCATGTACATAAGTTAGAGAATTCAGCCTTGCAACGCTCCAGCTCCTGGCAGCAATTTAGAATCTCTTGGGCAGCTCGTATCCCATCCCATACCCCCTTATCTCTAAGCCATGCAGGTACCTCTCCATCAGGAAAGTTTGCAAGATCCTCATGATGAGGTACTTGCCAGATATCTTCATCTACATCTAGCTTGTAGACAGACAAGGATATCTCTGGGGGGATATAAGCATCCGCTGCAACACTCCCCTTCCCCCGAAGCTTCATCATCTCCCTTTGGATCTCCTCATATCGCTTTAGAGCCCCTTGTACTCCAGAGACCTGGCTCTTCATTGCCTTTTCAACATGCTCCTTCATTCGGTGGTCAAGCTCGTGGCCAGTATCTGCACGATCCAATCCCACAAGTTCAAACTTCTGCACTCACAGTTTTATCAGAATTTGATCTCGAACAATGCATATATTGAGCTGTAGGTTCACCCATTTATCAGTCTTAAGGCAATCCAACTCTTTATGGGACATCCAATCAGAGAGATGCAGTTCCTCCGTCTTTTTCTTGATGTTACTCTCGATGCACTTTATACTTGACCGCATAGCCTTGATCTTTGCCCGTAGCTCATCCTCCACCACCACAGTGCTGCTATCAGTTGCAAGCTCTCCCAGCTCATCCACCGTTTCCTTGAGATGGATCCGCAGGGATTGCGCAGTCTGTGTCATGGACAAGATGTGCTCAATTGCACAAGCTCCTTTGGTTTTCGACTGGCGGGGCATTGGTTTGCTTTGGAAAGCTCATTGTGACTTGAACTGATCCAGGAGGTATGAGATAGACTGCCCACCAAGCCTTGCTGTCGCCTCTCCTTCCCGCTTGTGAGCAGATAAAGTGCAATCATGCAGCCATTTCGCCAGGCCCTGCTGCTTCAGTTCATCAATGTGCTCCACCTGGAGGTCAATGATAAAGAGTCGTCAGTGATAGCCCGTAACCCTTAGAGAGGGAATAAGTCTTTGGAGTTCACTCCAAAACCTCTCACAGCCTTCACCATCAGAAAGGCCCCAGATCTCCGACTTCTGAGGATGATACCATAGCTGGCATGTCCATTGGTGGCCATACACATGGAAGACCAAGACACCAAAGACAATGCAACTATGCTATTCAGGCATAAAGTTCCATTTTAGGAGACTTTGATGGATTTGACATGCAATGTCATACAATATCCCCACAGTCCACCATTCCGGCAACTCCTTGAAAAGAGCCATGATGAGGGCAAATGCATAAAATTGTTTCTCACCAGCTGTGCGCATGTTGGCAACATAAAGGGCAATGTCATGGCGACACAGTAAGGCCATGAGCCCGGTATCATCAAACTGCTGGGTAGAAGCTTTAATGCGATTGCCATCTGCTGCAATGAAAGAGTCACCACACATATTGAGAACCGAGTTCAGAACATTCATCCCAGGTTCCACTGCATCATCTTCACCTGGGACAGCTCGATCATCCTCCATCATCTCAGTCGCTTTTCGTTTTTGCCCTGAGTTGACACAGGTTTTTGTTGTTGGTCAGAGCTCATTAACACGGGCTTCCATCATATCGAGCTCTACTTGGGATAGCTCCACCATTCTTGGCGAAAAGATCTCGGGGTCTCTAGCTCCAGTTTTGCCTTTGAAGCCCTTCTGCCGATCTTTGTCATGATTGCGTTTGATTTGGAAGTTGGCATCAATACATGCTATGGTGCTGACACCTAGTCCGCTGGTGTGACTTCCCCCAAAACAAAAGGGACACCGGGATTGCAAATAAATGCTTGGCCCATCTTGCACATGCCCCACAGAATTGTGCGCATTAGTGTAGTTTTGAAAAGGTATTGGCATCATTTCATCTAGCACTGGGTACGTCAGGGGTCCTGCTGATGTTGGGGCTGCAGAAGGTAGAGAAGAAATTGAGGGCACTGAAGGCCCTGAGGACCCAAGGGATGTTGGGGCCCCAGAGGGCAGTGATGTCAAGGAAGTTGATGACACTGAGGGCACCAGCAAGGGGTCACGAAAGGAATCTATGATTTTCGCCATCTCCGCATTGACGAGACGGACAAGGACTTGATAGTGCAACAAAGCATTAGCAAATCGCCGATGAAGTGAGTCCGCAGTGGCGAATTCATGGCCACGAGCCTTGAGATACTTCATCATGGTGGCCGCCCATGCCTGCTCATTGGGACCCATGCGAACAAAGAGTTCCAATGCAAACTCTAAGATGTCCATGTTGACAGCCAATGTCGGAGACAAAGGTGCACAGGGGAACAATCCTTGACGTATGAGCTGGGCTGCAGTATAGAAGAAGGATTGGGAGCTCCAATGACTGTCAAATCAAACTCTGGTTCAGCCAGTGTGTAGATGGGAGACTGTATTTCTGTTTTTATTCAATGGGCTGGTTCACTCTGATGGTTGATCACTCTCTAACAAGTTGTGTATGGTATTCAGTGATGGTAAGGCAATGGTATGGACTAGCTATAGTCAATGATATATCGTGGGATGCTTATGAAAGGCTTATATGTGTTGTATTGAACTGTTTACTGCTATTTGTGTGTACCTATTTGCGTCCTCCTGGTCAAAATGTGGATTCTAAAGAGGGTTCTGGACTAGTTCAAGCTTGATTCAGTGTGTCAATGTATTTCTTTCTTCTTCTGACTTGACTTTATTATTACTCACCTTTCCTTGGATGTCCAGCAACTCTAACCTTAGGTCCTGCAACTATCCTTGGCTTAGTATTTCGCATAGAGGGCTTCCAGTGACTTAGTCTTAACAACCTTGTATATGACTTAGCTCCAGATGGCTTTCAGATCAGTACTCTCTTCAGATGCAAGCAGATTTGTAGACAGTAGTATATTCCAGTAGTGAGAAGATGATGGGGGGATACAGGAAAATCTACCAGCTTTTATACCCTTCTGAAGGTGGCTGTGTTTAAAGAATATGACTCACTCCTAGGTGAGTAATATGTGAGAACAATAGGGTTGTCAAGGAGGATGAGTCATTCATAAGGTGGTTGCATGATAGGTGAGTCATTCATAAAGTGGTTGCAAGATAGGTGAGTCATTCATGAACAGAACAAAAGGGTTGCTAAGAAGGTGTTATCTTTCATAAAGTGGTTGCAAGGAGGGTGAGTCATTCATAAACAGAACAAAAGGGTAGTCAAGGGAGTGTTATCTTTCTTATCTGTGAGGTTCTAGAAGTTATTTGTGGCAATGGAAGATGAAATCAAAGGATATTTCTGAGTTCTTGGAGATTAATTTGTTTGTAGTCCAGTGGTTAAGATGTTTTTGTTGCTGGTTGATAATGGGGACAAGTGCATAGGATGGGATTCGATGCAGAAACAACAGTTTACATCCGTAATAGACATTTTTGGTATCATTCGATGCGGATTTTTAACAGCTTTCTGGGTGCGGTGATTCCGAGCAGATCCGGTGTAAACTGACAGAGAAATTCGTTTTTTACTGATGGGTGTTGATTCTGATAATAATATCGTTCTGTAGAGTTCAGTTTTGATCTGTTCTTTGTGTGCTCAGTACCGTTGGATGCGGATTTTTTATATCTTTCCAGGTGCAGTTGTTTCGAGAGGATTGAATGCGAACTGAGGGAGAAATTCGTTTTTTACTGAAAATCCCGGATTTTGACAGTAATATTGGTCTGGAAAGTGCATTTCTGGTCTGTTCGACTTGTGTTTGGTACCATTCGAAAGGTATGAATCGTGGCTTTCTGAGAGTTATATGGGTGTACCTCTCCGATCAAAACTGACAGAGTTATAGAATGAATTCGATTTCTGCACATAGCCATAATTGATTTCGTAATAGGTCACATGATCATTCCAATAGTTGGGATCAATGGATATTCGCATTTTCTGATACTGGATGTTTTTATCTTCCACAGCGGCAGGATTGTGTTTGCAGATGACAAGTTGAACACGCTCCAGGTACTCCATGTGGACACACACAACCCTCAGTACACAATGCTTTTCATTGCAGGTGCATAGTGATGGTGCTGGGTCCACCTTGTCCCCTGTGTCTCGCCCCTGTTGAAAGCTCATATAGGGTCGAATCAAAGACAGTAGCACCTCATCTCCCCAGTGCCAGGCTTGGGCATGCTTCCATCGGGCATGACGAGAACGTTTATCCTGGTCGAGATGTATATGAACCTCAGGCGCAAGCTTGGGCTCGAAGTTGATATCCAATGGGCGTGATTCAACGAAGGTTGACCAAACGACAGGACCAGAAGGATATCCTCCAATCCAGCTCAACTCAGTCATTATCACGCCACTCAGACCCGCACCGACAACTTCGGCAGTTGGGAATTTGGAGCGATTGCGTCTTTTTGTTCGGATTGAGGGGTTAAGATGAGAACTGCTTGGGGATGATGAGGAAGGTGCTGAGGAAGTGGTGAGAGGAGGAGTGGGAACACGAGCCGCCCCCTGGCGAAGTAAACATTTCGTCATGTTGTTCATTCCGTAGGCCCCAAGTGCAAGAAGATCAAGTGTTCATGGAGGTACATGTAGTTTATGACGAATATTCTAATCAAACCAGTGGGTATATGGCGGAGGTCATGCCACACGACCTCACAAATGCTCATCGTAATCTGTACGCGTCGGGCATAAGAGACAAGACAATTAATCGCAAGAAACAACAAAATATAATAAATATACTCACCAAGGGACAAACTCAGGATGCAGCTGGAATGTCGAGAACACGCACAACACAGGCAGGCTGGATGTATGCCTTCATGGTTCAACAGTATGCAGCAAATAGGACAACAGCACACAATCAAAGGCAAGCTTGTGATGCGCACTTTGTCCAAAACTGGCAAGGGTGCAGCAATTTGCACAAAATGGAGGCTAAAATTCAGAAGAGAAAATAAATCAATTGATACAGGGAAAAAATACTAAATGAACCCACAGAGGGATACAGTCCAGGATGCAGCGGGAACGTCAAGAACACACGCAGCACAGGCAAGCTGAATGCACACCTTCACAGTTCAAAAAAAGGGACGTGGAACAGCACAGTGGATCAGGAGACAGCGCAGTCACAAGTTGTTCATCCTCAAAGTCGGTTTGAGCCATGAGGTTTCCCGCTTCCGACATTTGCTTCCGCTTTCCCCTTCCATACCTAGATGGTACATGCAGTGTAGAGTAGGGCATGACACCTGGATGATTTATGCCCTTCAAAATATGACTTCTACTAATATTTGCCCATTTAGATCATTTATATTTGCCAACTTCTTGCATGAATTCGTGGTGTCTTAGTTTACCTTTGACAATTGCGTCTTCTGACACTTTGGCGATGATGGATGCCGACATGGAAATGAAAAGGCAGTATGCCCTCATTGACTCAATTCCTGGCATTAGTCTCTGCACTGTCTCTTGTGAAACCTACGATGCCTTATGGCACCACTGTGTCTGGCATTTGATAGCATTTTGTCGTGTCATTAAGATGCCCATTAGGGCAGTTTGGTGGCACCGAACGGTTAGTTCTATGTCTGGCTTTGCTCATTCCAGCTCATTCAGTGACATTCATTAAGTCTTCTATCTATGTAGTGGAGTTGGCAGAGAAAAACTCAAAGACTGGGTGATACTGGCTTTCTGACATCGTTGCCGAAGATTTGGGTGGTTCACGGCCATCCTTCATGCATATATTTCACTGCTCCCTTTCATGTGATGCTGACCTCCAAAGAAATGGTATGAGATAAGCCTCTCTCGTTTTGGAAAAGTTGCTCACTCCTGCCGCAACTGTAGGTCTTGTCAAATGCCCTATGATATGGTGCGAACCTTCCGACAGCATGAATTCCACGACTGATAAGGATCATCCCTTATTTGCAGAAGCCCTCGCAAGAATAAAACTGCAGGTTGGCCTACCCCTTGATTTCATGAATCAGAACAAGTTTGTGAAGGGTGTGCCCTCCTCGTGGTACCGTGTTTGTGATGTTCAAAGGCCCAATCCGTTCTGGGCCTCCATTGCTGGGGCCAAGTGAAAGTCCACTGACACCAGCAGTGGTATGCCGTCATTCAAAAAGTGGAAGCCAAATCTGCCTCAGGTAGATGCAGATGGTGACACGACTATGGGGCTAGGCAACTCCAGTGGTGACGTTGGAAAGTCTATGAAGGGATCTCCATCGTTGGATTTCATTGAGCCAGGTCAACTGCCTGATGCTATTGACTCAGTTGAGGTCCTAGGCCAACCTGTGCTTGGCAGGGATTCATTTTGGGTGGGCCCTTATTCGCCAATGTGGAGTAATCGGTCTGCTCGTCCATAAGAGTGAGAATGATGTAGTCTATGAATACATCCTCAATCTTGCTTTCAACTCTGCTACCTCCTCTTGAAGGTCCTTGTTCTGCCTTTCCAACACATTGACTAGTCCCATTGCAGATGCCCACTTTTCCTCGAGTATTGCCAGTTCCCGGTCAGCCCTCCACCTCAGGAAGTTGCCATCGTACCGGATGGACTGACCCCTATGTCGATCGTGCAATATGGGACCCTCCTCACTTCCCTCCTCCTCCATGTCATCATCCCCCACACCTACTTCCTTGCCTTCATCTTCCTCGCCCCTGTCCTCATCACTGTTATCCTTGTCGCTGTCATCCTCATCACCATCCTCCCCACCCCCATCTTCCTTTCCACTATTAGTGATCTTTTTGGAATTGCTCATTTCATGATTGTTCATGTCGCTGTTCAGACCATTGTATCCAATACATAAAGCAGTGCGTGCTTGGGGAATCCCTTTTAGCTTTCCTCTGCTAGTACTTTAATTAACCCATGTAGTTAAATAGTATAATAATTTGAGTAAAGACCTTCATGATAGTGCATATCGTGCTCTTCTTTGGGCATTCTTGGCCTCTCTTTTGAGATCTGGGGAGTCATATTTACGGGGCCAACCATGCCCACATTTAGTTGACATGGGGTCAGAGCTCATATAGTTTGTACCAAAAATGCCGCCATGGTACTTTAATTCGGTGATCACCGGACTTGCCGCATGAGACCTTACAAGAATGACTTTGACCATTGCCACTGATCCACATCACTTTGTAAAATTGATAAGGAACTCCCATGTCTGATAAACTAAAAGAACTTGTCGAAGTGCCGAAGATGCAGTACAAGGACGCACCTCTGGTATTGTTTCATCGTTCTTTTCATCATCACAGGTCTCGATTATGTAATCGGTAGTGGCGACAAGCACCAATCCCTGACTCATGCAGTTGGGACAGTGGGGTGATATATGGGGATTGTCTAAATTATTTCAAGCATTGCCCCCAGTTTGGCCATTTTTCTGCTTTTCATACATTTAAAGAGGATAGAAGTCAAGGCGTAAATGATGAATGGTGTATGTATTTCCTGAAATTGTGTACAATTATGACATGTATAACAATGAGCCCAGTAGTCAGTTTCTCTAGAGCAGCTTGTGAAACCATTGTACTGTGAACTGGGCACGCATTGCGAAAACTTATAAAAGCGTGGTAGGGTCCTTGGCCCATGTTACGGATGTCTTGTCTGTAAATTTCTTCACAGGTTTGTCTTTTGGAAGATCATGACGAGTGTGCATAAGATACACACATGATTGATTGCGACTCACGCATTGTCTACAAAGAGTTGCAAAATTAATGGATTGATACTAGTGGCCAGTAGAGGAAGAGTACTTACTCACAAGAAAGGTCTTCTGTGTCAGGGGCAGAGGACAGGCAATCTTGTGTTGTCGACAGAAAAAGCAGGCTAGAGTTGGTCGACCAGTGTGATTTATCGAAGGCATTACATGCCTTGTTTTCGATGCTGGGGTCGACCTAGCTTCAGAGGAAGAACTTGATGGCGCGACTTGGTTGAGCGGGGTAGTTTTCAGGTCCCAGGGTTTGTAGAGGGACGTGGTCAGGTAGAATGGGCGAGGCCACTGTCAGGTTCGGAGGACATGTGATCTGTTGTGCCGTTGGAGGAGGTGTTGGGAGGGGTGTGCTGGCGAGAGAAGACTGGCCCAAAATATTGACAGAGACATGGTAGCTTGTCAGTGCTTTCTGGAGATGGCTGGGAGTAGGCAAAGGAACATCGGGAGAAAAGATGATCTTGTGGGCAAGGGAGAAGCAGAAGAATCGGATGTGGTGGAACTGCTGCTGAGAGCTGGGGTAGGGCAGTGAGCATAGATATGGGATGGGTCAATCATTTGATCATATGAACGACGTCGGGACATGGGGATTTGACAGGGAGATGGGGTGATCATTGGTGGTAGTGGTTGATGGCAAGATTGTGGCCACTGCTGTTGTGATGAAAGGCTGCTGCAGCACCAAGGGGATCGTGTGTGTGAGCGGGCATTGTGAAGGGGTGAAAAAACACGAGACGCAGGCAGCATGGAGATGGGTAATGGAGGTGCTGTTGCGGGTGGAAATTATTGCAGGGCCTCTCATCCGCATGACAATTGTCGAGGGGAGGATGAGAGTCGAAGTCACAGTTCCACCAGAGCCAAAAGACTGACTTGAAGGATCGAACTTAACTGGACTGGGACCATTGAATGACTGGGGGTTGAGGTCAAAACCCGACGGCTGATGATAGCTGCTATTTGGATAGCTGTTATCCGTGTAAGTGGCATTTTTAATCTCAGTAATAAGCATGCAAGGACATACCAGGAGCCCTAAACCTCCTTCATCAATGGGGAGAAACAGCAAAGCGCAAAGATAAAGTGAGTCGAATGTGAAGTGAGAGCAGGAGATCCATGTGAGATGTACATACTTCAACAAGAGAGGGCGGGAGATTCGCGGATCCAAATATCTCAAGTTGTATGTCATGTCCCCTGTGGCTGCCTCTTCATCCCACAGCGCACCTGTTTCCATTGGTTGCACAGCAAGGGGTGTTTTTGCTGGCAATCCGACGTTTCTGGCCGGTGCATCCTCACTGCGCCACCTCCATGCGTGGCAGGTGAGCCCACCAAGCTCAAGCCCCTAACGTGGATCGACCAATTTTTCTTAGGGAATTGTGGAGATGCACCGGAGTTCATTAGATGCACACATGGATACTGGTTATGTGCATGGTGCGGACGTCAAATACAGTGAGTTTGGGTAGAACATGTTTATGTCGCGACTAAATTTTCTGACTTACAAACAGTTTTGCTCTGTGCAGGGCGTTCCACATGATGGATGCACGTCATGATTCTTTACATTACCGCCATCACACAGGTGGAGTGGGGCGGTGTAAGCGGATATTTTAAACAAATCCAACTCTGTCACATGTTTGACCGGGATGAAAGGGGGATCCATCTAATCCAGAGATCAGGTTCAAGTGGGGAAGGCTTAACAGGGAATTGCAGTGAGCCAACAAAGCCCAAGCAATAAGAGAATGTTTTCAGTAAATTACCACCCTAAGAACTCTCTCGAGACGTATCAAAGTGTATTATAATTCGCTTTTTAGTGAGAAATCACCAGGACCAGCAGCTGTTCAGGAGCTTCAAACTGGAGGGAGGGGAAAATCCTGATTGGTGGCTGCTGCACCTAAGATACAATCAGACTTCGACTAATACTAAAGTGAAAAAGTCGGACTTAAAGGGACACAAGAAACAAGATCAAGTTAAAATCTCAAAAACTGATGGGATATTCCAATTTCAAGATAAAAGGAATTGACACATTCATGTATCCTCTCAAACCGGACAAGTTCCCTTAAGAAATGGATAGTCCCCTGAGGTCTTTCCATCGGACATAAGAGGCGAGAAATCGCTATTTTGAATGTGGAGCAAAGGGGAGTCATGGGAGAGGATTTCTGTGAAAAATGGAGTTCGCGCCGCTCGTTTTGCCCTTGGTACCGCGAGCGCCATTTTCAACAGCTTCAGGCATCGTCGTTTCGAGTCGATCCGATCAAAAAACTGACAGGAATTCGAAAAATATCTTCAGAGTATGAAAATTTTCTTTCCATGCAAGATATTTTACAGGAACGCATTTTTGATCCGTCGTTCTGTTTCGTCTGCGATAGTACGATTGTATCTCTGCGCTTTCGTTTCGAGTCGATGCCGGATCAAAATGACGGAGAAATTGAAAAATACCCTTCAGAGTATTGCAGCCCCGACTCTGGATCATGTGATGTCCGCGATCCAGAATTGGAACTAGCCGTCTGACATACATAATCACAATTATCGCCCTTAAAGGCAATAGGATGCTTGAAGAGCAGGCAATCATCCAGACTGAAGAAAGATGCAAGTTAATGCCGTCAAAAAAATGACTTGAGATAGCGCTAAACTAGCCCCTTTTTGATGAGACTGTTGAAGCCGATGATAGTCAATGAATGACTGGTAGAACCATGTAAGGAATGAGCCAATATTATGGTTGAAAGGGTACGAATCCAATTGATTCTTAATAAACGAATGGCGATAAAATTAATAATGAGCGCTAGTGACATATAATTGATTCGTTCGTAGGGAAAATGGCTCGATGAGGATTTATGTTAGGATTTATCTCACAGCGTGAGTTCACAAATAGCCGCCGACCCTTCCAGCTCTCGTTACAGTGCCCACTTGACTTCACCCCTGAACTTTATGGCAGGGAACAGGCTTTTTATTCTTGCCATTACATATCTACCCACAAGGACACGTGTATGGCCCCCATCTTCAATTTTACGCAGTTGCCGATGTTGTATTCAACCCAGATGCCATATCTCACTTACATCTCACATCAACCTTCCGACCTCTCCCCCCCAGCTGAAGCAGATATTGTACGGGTTTCCCAATGTCGGTGTCAAGCTAGTTAACCAGTATCGGCGACACTTAGAGATCTTTGTCTCCGCTTGATATGATCTGCTTTAGAAGTGGTGTTCGGCTGGTCAAGCTGTAGGACTCCAGGGCGCTCTGAGTAATGTGATCCTTCCCATTGACCGGAAATCATCTGCAATGCCTCTTTTTTCGACCTTCATTTGCTATCATACACTTACAAGGATTTTGACACGTTGCATGGGCTCGTTATGGATTACATTTGGGTTGCATATGAATACGGCGCCTTTGCACGTATGATGATGCACTGGTGTATCGATCGCCTGGTCTCTGAAAATTCAGAGGCCCATGCTTATTTTGGTGTGGATGATGATCTAATGGGTGCTGTGTATGTCCATTCAACGGAAGGTCCTTGGCTCCAAGACCTCCTCCATCATGGAGTCCCTGTGTGGGGTATCTGGCTCGGACAGCGTGGCATAGATGTTAAGCTTATGCATGGCCTTCGTCGCAATTCTCCTGATGGCAATCAGTCTGGTGGCATCCCAGATGAAGCCAAAAGGAAGATGGTCACTCACAATGTTTATGTCTGGCTCCTTGTGGAGCACAACTGTCCTGATCCTTGGATCATTGCCCCTCGTCGTTATCCTGGAGTCCTTCCTGATGAACCCATGGAAGATATAGTCCTGCGCTACGTTATCGGGAACGATTCTCCAGATTCTTGGGACTGGTTCTCTAACTCCTAATCCATCTATGATGTATCGCCTGAAGAGTACCTTCAGCTATCGGTCCTTTTACTCCAGTTCTGTGCTTCCGGGGATCATCCTGTGATGGGGATGGAGATATTCTCGGAAAGCTCACGGGATTTGGATCCTGAGGATGAAAGTTGGGTTCCAATTCGCCTGTACATGTTCAGCCTATAAGAGGCAAGACAGACGCAGAGTACGATCAATGGGTTGTCATTGCAACTGCGAAGAAGAGGAAAGCAAAGGAGGCTGCCAATAAGACGCAAGAGGTGGCTCGCCAGTTGATGAAGCGAGCCCATAATGGTGACGAGGAGGCTCTACTCGATATAAAGCATCAGCGGGGCAGCTGCCCAGGGCAAAAAGGCAAAATCTCTCAGCCCTTTTGATGCATGCCTCGTTATAGAATGGAGGGATCCTCGCAATGCAGCAAGCGAATGCGATTCGGAAGGAGAAGAAGCTTCGGGCATGAGCAAGGCATTATGGTTGGGATGTTGATGAGACTCTTGGAGCTAGCACTAGCTCAGGCTTGGCGAGTGCACATCCAAGCACTCATCCAGGCTGCCTCATCCCATCATCCCCCTTCAAGATCTCCCCTTCATGTCCTGATACCCCCTCCTAGCGCACCTCCACCTCCACCTCGTGCACCGACACCACCTCGCATTCCTACGCCCCATCACGAGTCTACACCCCCTCCTCGCATACCAACACCACGTCCCTGCGTGCCTACGCCCCCTCATGTGCTGACATCCCCTCCTCGGGAACCGATGCCTCCTCGGAAATCGACACTTGCACCTTGCAAGTTGATCCCCCCGCCTCGCGAGTTGACTCCCCCCCCTTGTGAGTTGACCCCCCTCCCACCTTGCGAATTGACTCCCCCGCCTCGTGAGTTGACGCCCCCCCTCATGAATTGACTCCCCCACCTCATGAGTTGACACCCCCCCCCCCTCACGAGTTGACCCCTCCCCCACCTCGTGAATTGACTCCCCCACCTCGTGAGTTGATGCCCTGCCCCCCTCGCGAGTTGACCCTCCCCCACCTTGCGAATTGACTCCCCCGCCTCATGAGTTGACACCCCCGCCTTGTGAGTTGACCCCCCCACCTCGTGAGTTGACTTCTCCACCTCATGAGTTGACACCCCCACCCCGCAAACCGAGTCCTTGCGTGCTGACCCCCCCCTTGATGTCTGGACTGTGATGAGGAGCAGAGGGCTCATAAGAGGGTAGATAGTGAGTACTATCCTTTTGTCTCGAGTGTTCTGTGGTACCAGGACAAAGTGCTTATCATTCATGCTTGGGGTCTCCAGGCAACTCTAGGTCAGACGATCACCCTTGCTCTCGCTCTTCTCGCTCTTCTCGTTCCCATTCTCGTCCTCGCTCCCATTCTCGTCCTTGCTCCTGTTCTCATCCTCACTCCCACTCTTGTCCTCACACCCGTTCTCGTCCTCGCACCCACTCCCCGCGATATTGCACCTGCTCCCCACGATATTGCTCCCGCTCCCCACAATATTGCTCTTGCTCTCGATCTCAACCTCGCTCTCGGCCTCATTCTGATCCCTGCTCTCGCCCACGCTCCCTGTCTCATCTCCATTTCCCTCAAAATTGGACTCGAACTCAATCCCCTTGGTCCTGTATGCATGATCCTCGCGATCACAGGTACAGGAACCATACAGGGGGTCCCCAATCCCTTCCACATCCTAGGGGTCCGTCAAGCACATTGTATTGGCCTGCACCACACCCCAGCCAGCTTCAACTTCCGTGAGGCATTATGGGCATTCGATGCCCATTGTACAGAGAGGGAGAGGCACATTGGTGCCAGAACTTTCTGCCCATCATAGTGAGGGGCAGGGAAGTTCTCAAGGGCAGGGGAATTATCAATGGCAAGGTGGTCCTTTTGGGGATTGGGGTCTTCAAGGTTGTGGTGGTCCTATGCCTGTGCATCCTGCTGGCCGGGGTCACGGATCTTGGGCCAGTGCAGTTAGTGGGTCTGCCGCTAATGTCTTGGTGCCTCAGCAACAGGTGGCAGCCCAGGCAACACCATACGACCCCGTTATAATTGGTCATTTGCTCAATGCACTTAGTGGACCCGCCCCTAATGTTCTGATGCCTCAGCCACAGGCGGCGGTGTCGGGGATGCTTTACTCCCCCATCCCAGTGGGCCGTTGGTTCATCATCTCTCTGGGCCCTGTTCCAGAAGGCTTCCAAACACCTGACATATGGCTGGCTCTGTACCCACAGGTGATTGCAGCTCGCACGGAATGCAAGAAGGGCAAGGTTTCGATTCAGCTTTTGTTCAAACGGAGCTGCCCATGCAATGAGCTGAAGGTGACTTTGGAGGGATGGGCTGCAACTCGTGCAGCCGAGGTCACGACTGTCATGATCGATGCTTTGCATGTGCTGTCTGAGTGTTACACTGGGTTGAGGGATTTAGAATATATTGATCAGGTATATGCTCATGCTCGCAGCCAGCAGGAACTGGACAATCTTTTGGCGATAGCACCTCCTTTGATTAAGGACAAAGATTCTAGGTCTCGATATGGGGAGTACTTCCTCAACTATGACCAGTATCCGCCAATCGTTGGTCCGTTAATACCTAGGGACCAGCACTTACGTCGCCTCCAAGTCGTCGAATTCGACACTGCATGGTTGGTTGCCCAGCTCGCCCAATTGCCCATCCAAACTGTTGATCTTCATCTTCGTCGAATGGAGATGATGATCTGTGCCCATAGCAATTGCATGATGAGTGTTGGGTTTGTGACAATGATGTGGCCTACCTCAGGACCTGTTGATGCCATTATTCATCGGATCTGTCGGTTGGTAAATGAGTTTGGCATATCAAATTGGATTTGAACCTCGAGCACCCCAAATACTCCAAACCCGCTGAGTCCTCGGCCTCGTAATTTTCATCCTTCTCCACGTTCTTTTCCTTTGTGTATTCATAATAAAGTAAAGTTAATACCATATATGGTGTAAAGTTTATTCCTATACAGTTGCAATGCTATTCGGCATCTGCCAGTGTCGAGTCGTCGAACACTTACACCACCTGCGTAGTTGAAGAAGTACTCAGCCTTGCATTGGAGTGCTTTTTAGGCTACGTGCTTGATCTGTTACTGTGCATATTTGTGGGCCCAGTAAAGTGATTATCGTCTTGTTCTCTTGTCTCATTCTCTCGTCTCGCCATTCTCTTGTCTCCCACTCTCTCGTCTCCATAACTGGCAGCTTTTGTTCAACTGGCAACTGTACATCTACCTTGCGTACTTGTATTCAGCCTGTAGGACTTCTCCCCCAAGTCACAATATCTTTGCGTAGCTGTGATTCAGGTTTTTAAGCTCCCTCACAATTTATTACAGTTGCTGTTTGTACTTGCAGCTACTGCTTAATCATGATGAATGGCCGGCAGACTCGCTCGAACCCTACACTCATTACCCAGTCACCAGAACTTGAAGTCTCCCTGAAGCTCTCCACCCTTCGCTCTCATCATTCTAATACCAGACGTACCAAGGCCTTGGCTTCTAAATCTCGCACCAAAGCTCCACCCAAGATCAGCCCCAAGTCTAGAGTCCCTCAAAAAACACACTCTATTGATCCCCCCAAGACCTCTTCCGAGTCCGACGAAGAAGATGCGGACCCACCTACTACATTGAAAGATCCCAAGTCTCATGCCAGGATTGGAGCTGGGCCCACGGTGCCTCAGGGGGAATCCAGTGTCTCTCAGGGTGCCGGGAGTGATACCCAATCTCGTGATGGAGCTGATGATGATGCAACTCAGCGACCATCGCATCTTGTCATCGAAATCGATTCGCAGTCGACTTGTCCTTCGAATCCAAACTCACATGTATCTGTGGGGCAGCAAGGTACTCCTCATCAGTCAAGTATGTCTCTGTCCCTCCAGTGTCGGGCCAAGTCCCAGAGCACACAAGTGCATGGCTTTTCACCTCCACCCTCATCCTCTCATACATCACCTTCCCCTCCTGTTTTGCTTCCTCAGTCGCCCCTCCGCCCTTGTTCTCATCACCATGTTTGACCGCTCAGACTACTCTCGACAATACTCATAACATGGATCCTGATCATGTTGATGATAATGAGGGCATGCACCTTGGTGGGTGGTTCAGTGCCGAACAGGTAGCCTGGGCTCAAAACCAATGTATCAAGTTCCTTGTGGACTTGGATGCAAAGGCAAAAGAGTGGAAACGAAGTCCTGAATCCGTTAGGCACATTGCCTTGGTGGCAGCCCCATCAAAATTCCAGTGAAATGGAAATGTGTGGAATGCCTTCCAGTCTTTGTATCACCAGTCAAATCCAAACCTTGATTCCTCAGGTATGCCTACCCACATTTACATGGCCATTCTTGTGCTGACAATCTTATACGCAGTCTCTGCCTCTGAATACACAAGTAATGTGGTTCAGCCAGCATACCTTAAGCTCATTGAGTCTTTTGGAGGCGAGGACTCTGATACTTGGGCAGCAGAAGCCACAAGGCTCATCGTGGAACATGATGGTGTGAAGGCTGCTGCTGCAAAACAGATTGTGCAGTCAGGAGGGGATATTGCTCGGATTATGTCTGCTCAGAAGGAAAAATGGACACATGATATGCAATGGCTTGCGACCATGGATGTGCATGCGATGTTTATTATGGTTAGCGGTAACGCTGCATCCCCTGCTGCTCATGCGCAAAATGAATGCCACCTGGGATCTATCAAGATGTCCGAATGGTTTAACACCAAATTCTCGATGGCTGCCGAGATTTCTGATATATATCATTTCATTCTTTCGAAACATTCTCAGCATGAGGCATTGCACGAGTTTACGGCTGAGGAGTCCCAGAAGAAGAGAGCATTTGATCTCAGCAACGTCTACAAGACCTGGACAGCCATCAAAGGCATGCTTGCTCAGATCTGGGCATCAAGATTTAGACCTCTTAGGCTGGCTTCCACTACGCAGGAAAGGACCTAAGAGGGTCAGCCCTGTAGGAAGCAGCTACTAGACATTTCTGTTGGAGCTCCTGTGTTACTGCTACATTCCAATGAAGCAGCTGCTCACTGGTTATGCCCATGAGGTGTAGGCTGCTTAGTGCTTTCTTAATAAGGCATTTGCAGCTGCTATATGGTGGCATCTCTAGGAGCTCCTAGGACAGTGCCATCTAGCAGCTCCTATTGAGTGGTCATCAGCTGCTATTCAAGCTCCTATGACCAATGATATGAGCTGCTATGTGGGCTTACTTCTAGCAGCTGATGCCATACTGAAAACAAGCAGCTCCAATCCATTGCATATGTGTCTGCTGTATTTAAAAGGGGCTGCTAAAAAGCTTAACCAAGCTGCTCTTTGGCTATGCAGCTACTGAAATTTAGGATCCGCAGCTGCTACCCATACTATAGCAGCTCCATTCTATCTATGAGTAGCTGTTTCACCTTCAAGAGGGGTGCTAATGAATGTTGGGCAGCTGCTATGTGGCCATGCAGCTACTTGAGATCTGTTATCAGCAGCTGCCACCCATACCATAGCAGCTCCATCTCATTCCATAAGTGGCTGATGCATAATATTGAAAATGTTGAGCAGCTCCTATGTGGCCATGCAGCTGCTTGAAATCTGCAATCAGCAGCTGCTACCATTCTATAGCAGCTCCATCCCATTCCATAAGTGGCAGATGCATAACATTTAAAATGTTGAGCAGCTCCTATGTGGCCATGCAGCTGCTTGATATCTGCACTCAGCAGCTGCTACCCATCCCATAGCAGCTCCATCCCATTCCAGTAGCCCCTATGTGGCTATGCAGCTACTTGAGATCTGCAATCAGCAGCTGCTATGTGGTCATGCAGCTGCTTGAGATCTGCACCCAATCTCAGCCAAGACTCACAGATACCCAGAATATAGTCTAGCAGAACCTACCAATCCAATTCTTGTCAAGCAAGCACATCCCCCAATACCCTCAATATCCAACATAACTAGCTATGCACATAGAACAATTTCCTCAGCAAACACACAACATATATCGGACACACCACTATAGCTGCTGAGATCTGAAACACTAATCAACCTCACCAACCTCCAATTCTTAGAAAGTAGCTGAACCACAGCCCATACACATAGACATATCACGCATGATCCTACTATGATGACCACCACATCCTCCCTATAACCCAAATCCGATAAAACTGCTCGAAAAGACTTATGGAACCTCCATGCACAAACCTACCCATAAGCCATATGTAGCTAGAACCCAAACCAAATACAATATATCGCCACGGAGACGCTCACCATCCAATAGACGCCTTCAATCAGTCCCATCTCATACAGCTCACTACCACAATACTCCATAACATAGCTGAAAAAACTAAAATACTCCAACAACGAAGAATGCTGCTGATTGATGCTATGAAACATGGCGCTAATCCTATAAGCCAATGTCACTGCTGAGCCAGACATCTGGAACGCTATTCAGCCTCCATCACCAATTTCAAGACCGAACGTCCTACCTCCCCATATCCACCAATTAGAATAAGCTATGCAAACCACCACTAAACCAATAATCATTCTTTCCAAAAGGCTCCTGACAACCCAAATACACCATTATACAGCTCCCCTCATGATTTCACAACCAATCCACACCGGCCTGCACCAGAGATCATTCAACTCACACAGGAATAACCTCCTACCCCCATTCCCTATAAGCAAGCTCCGATATAGTCACATATCCAACCAACCTAAGGAAACTAAATACCTACATAAAAGATCTCTCAAACGTTTATATAAGCCCTTGATCAGCTGACCTGTGTGAGCCATAGACACACCTAGTAGAGATCTGCGACACAGACAAGTCACACCCACTAACACAATTCTATAGCACACGCACAAAATTCCACAACCAAACAATGTACTCCAGTCACTAACTATACTATGAACCAAACAAACTAACCACACAATGATCCTACTTCCACAAAGAGCTGGACTGACTAGCACTACCGCAATAGAGCTGCTATATGGCATGTTGCAGCGCTGAAGGTTCTAGAGCCAGCAGCAGCCTACCTCAAGCCATAGCTAGCCCCACCCTAATCCATACTCCATATACGACTCTCCAAAGAGCTGACTCCAATCAGCATCCCTTACGATAACATGCCTCCATTACAACACAGACTCATCTACCTCCACCAGCTTAGCTGGCAACCCACCAATACCCATAGAAACGAAGCCAGCCCCGCTCCCCACACCTACAACCTAAACCAAACAACCCATAGCCAATAATCAGTACATAATCTAACAGGAACTGCCAGTCAGCAGCACTCAGCTACCATGCCCCCCCACAGCTGCTATGCTAAGCAGTGATCAGCTGCTGTAGCATCAGAAGAGCCCCTGACAAGCAGGCATCGGCTCCTAAACAGGCTCACATCCACTGGCATATGAGGAACTGGCTGCTCTGATTCATTTGATAGTAGTTTACACAGTATTAGAGGGGCTACTATTTGTATAGCCTATTCAGGGCTATTGCCCATCAGAAGAGTCAGAAGAACTGAGGCTGGGCGCAGGCGAATCCTGGGTGGAAGGCCAGGCTACAGGGCTGTTAATTGATCGCACCACAGGGTGATCAGCCACATTACTGCCATTCCCTGGACGAACAGTGGGGCAACAGAGGGGTTTCTTCATGGTGGTTTGCCCATCATGTTCAGCTCAGGTCCGCTGGTCAAACATGAGATCCCTGTCTTCCATTTCGCATGTCAGCTTGGGAAAGCATAGGGAATCGTTCCGGGGATTGCCCGATGGCTCCCGGTCGTCAGCAATATCCACACGATGCATGGCAGCAGTAAGGCCCTGGATGTTGATGTGTTGTGGAAGGTGATGCAAGAACTCACACTGCTCCCCTTTGGCATATGGTGTGATACAGGACTAATGAAATGTAAGAGCCTAAAATAAATAAAATCTGTGATCAGAATCATGTCGCACCACACCCCTCATAAACCATAGGGCCATCACACTGATATCACCACCGAGGGAGAGGGACCAACGTACAAATCGGCATGACTCAATTTCAGGGGAAAGGATGCTTGCGAGCCAGCCTGGATGGAGTGTACCAGAGGTGGGTAGGCTCCAGAACCCATCGGCGGGATACCAACACCCAATGAGATGACGTCACTGGAATACAGCGCAGAATGCACCCCAATGCCGTGTGCATTTTTGCAGAATTTTATTTCCTCAGAAATACTTTCAGGGGTTATTCTGTCTGCCCCGCATTCCAAGAGTATGGAGTACAAGTAATGAATAGACACCTCTGGGAGACGAAAGGTGGCATTGATAAGGTGTGCTAACATATCTGGATGGACAGAGTGCAAGATTGAGGCTAGTTGTACGGAGGTGGACCAGACCACGGTGGACACCTCTTTCGTGAGCGGGAGGAAGGCTATTGGGCCAGTGGGGAGGAAACATTGATAGGCAGTACTATTGTGCTGAGGATGGTTCGATGATGGATGATGCAATGTACCAACGATGGCATGCGAAGGATATGCCCACCCAGAGGATCCAATCTCCACGAAGGACCAAATGGACAACTTGAAACCATCAGCACCGATCTAGGAAATAAATTTAGCTTGGGTCAGCATGCAGGCACCCCCCTAAGAAAGACCCATACCAATAGACAAGTTCGCAATGAACACCCACCCGAAAGGTTGACGATGGGCCAGGTCCTGCTTTGAGTGATCAACTCCACTTTGACCTGATCTATAAGTTCAACCCTCCCTGGGATCTCATCCAATCTGCAGAGCAATGCATGGTGCAAATTGAGGTTTTCTGTCAGATGGGCCATCTCAAATGTGCTGCTGCCGGGGTCAATATCCGAATTGGAAAAAAGATTCTGGAGTTGCTAATCCCGTCCCAGACCTAAGAGAGTGGGTAATTGATACCAATGAGCCGGGGCATCCGGGACTTGGCGACATACCTGCATGCTCTCAATCGGGGATGTACGTGATTGTTCAACATGCTGCCACACACTGATGCCTATATTACTTGGCACAATGGAAAAAGACAGGTCTTGCGTACTATCGAGGAATTTGCAAGAGGCATTGGTGATAGAACAAACACAAACACTGCTCGAATATGTATACAGGTCCGAATTCCAGTTATATTTGCAAGTGAGATCACTTGCATCCACCAGGGCGATGTTCAATAGCTCCCTCACCAGAAGGGAGTGACCCTAGCAGACACATGAGACATGATTCTAGATGCCTGCGAAATGATTGGGCAAGAGGAGACGAGGGACCCAAAGGAGGGGTACCAGGACGTGATGAGCGATATGAGTAGAGAATTGCAGGCCGCGAGATGTTTGGGGGTGAAGAATGGAGGAGGTACCTAGGGAAGACAGATTCAGTGAGGAGGGGATGATAAATGAGAATGGACTGCCTATGATGTAGTGAAGTGGTCGACAGGGGTGATCCTGACACCTCAGGCAGATAGATTTGGACCCTTTGGGTCGGCTTTTACTGCACAGGAGAGGACCCAAAGGTCCCCCAACCTATCACAGACCCATGGTTGGGACAAATATGACCCATGAGGGGACAGCACTAAACCATGGTTTTGGCATGGTCAGGGCAGGGTATTGACAATAAAACTCATGGGCTGGGCCACTCCACCCATGGGTGGGACCTGCTGACCCATGAGTTAGAGCATTAGACCCATGGTTTGACCCCTA
>MU129265.1:0-18937 GCA_014904985.1 Hydnum rufescens UP504
CCCGAACTTCACGTGATACACTGAGCAGCCGCTCCGCTACCACATTTTCACGGCCGCTTGCTCAGGGAGTTTTCTGGTTAAATTTCTGCCAAGTTATCGCCATATGGTCCTGGTTCTGTAACGTCTCATTCAACCCCTCTGTGTGGAGACCCATTCATAATATTCCTTGAAGTCAGCTTTCTGACGGTGTTACAGTACCGTATGCCTGTGCTGTTCCCTCAGTCGTTGATTTCGAATGTTGGCCCTGGAGAGGTCTGTGCACTCGGTGATCCCATCACAGGCACTATTCTCTGGGCGCCATACTGTACCAGGCTCAAGACACCTGTGCTAGATTTGGGCCTCGAAAGGGCATTGAGTAACAACTGACATCTGACCCTGCAAAAACTGTGCGCTGCGGCCGATTGACACCCGTGATAGAAAGTCTAGGTTGATTAGCCGGACCAGGAGTGGCTAATTAGCTGGGTTTTCTGTTATCCGTCACTGTTATATGGTAACCAGATACAGGGGCCCATTTGGGCATTTGAACCCAGTTTTTAAATGATCTAATCTCACTCAGTAATTGGGACGCCTCTATACTGGCTGGTCACAGGGGCTTCAGAGGTCACTCATTCCGATCTGCTCCTTTGTGCCAGTTAACCTTCAAATGGAATATCTGTCAGATCGTGCGGTAAACCGCTGGTATGAGCTCAACGAGCTCAACAAGCATAATCCAGTGATTTGTCGCCTCCCGATGGCGAAACAGAATGGACAGGAGGTGACTGATCCACCACCCATCACTCTGACTCATTATAAAGATGAAGAACTGGTGTGCTGACAGGCCAATGCATATAAACCTGCACTCAATGCAGCCAAACAAGCCGGAAGTAGTGTACCAAGCCTTCAGCGCAAAGCCCAAGAGACCACAAAACTGTTCAAAACGCTTCCGTAAGCCAGTACTCGAGCTGTTAGATGCTAACAAAGACCCAGTTATCCTAATGGGGTGGGCACCGGGACACCTCGATACAACAGGCAACGAATGAGCGGTTTTCCTTTCCAAAGGGGTGGTGGTGAAGCAGCAGCCCACCTTGATTTTCTCTCGTTATCCTATACAGGTAGCCTTTGGAACGGAGCACTGGGCACGCAAGTGGATGACCTCGGCCCGCAACCGCAACTCAGCCTTCCACCCTGCCAACAGGTTCAAACGAAGTCTCCGCCCAACGTCCCTGTGCTGCAAACACGGGCGAAAGATCTTTAGCCGAGTTGTCGAATGGATGACCGGACACGCACATATGGGTTGCTACTATGCAAAGTTCGTTCCGGATGAAGAAGTTGACCGCCCCTGTGGTGACTCGTGAACATGTCCTACAGTCATGCGTGTTGCATGAGGAATACCGCCACTTACTAGGGGACCGACCGAGAGTGTGATGCAGCGAAAATCCTGGGCACGACGGACGGTAATATACGCCTCGCTGCCTTTATCGAGGCATCGGGGCTTTTGCAAAGACGTAAGCACTGCACCATACTAACAATTGCTCACTGCCCAAGATATGTGGGAAATTCGACATACAAGACATGATATTGGGGCGGAACTATCCACTTCTCCCTCCTACCGTTTTCTCCTCCAGGAACTGTCATCACTCTCGCGAGCGTTTCCCCCCTGCCCCCTGTCAGCATTCGTATGGGTGATCAACCTGGCATCCCTCCAGGCGCACTGTTTCACTTTGATTAATCTTTATATAGCCTTTCCCCTCTATATGTACTCACTCATGGCTGTCTCGCCGCCCCACCCATCCGCTCACCCCCTTCACAATACCCCGATCAAAACGTTACGTTAATTCGCAGTACTGATTTGTCCTGTATTTGGATCTGGAAGTATTCACGAGACGAGGATGCCACAGGCCACTTGTTCCTGCCTTGTGCCAGCAGGTGGTATGGACCCGGACGATTTTGCAAACAGCTGTAAGGTTGCAACACTAACTTACCACCGTACCAACACACGCAAAAGTAAGGAATGGATAGTCGAAAAGATTATATATATCACAACCGCAACTTCTCATGCCCGAACCAAATGAAGGAAATGAGAAGACAACGAACGAGCGACACCATCTCGTGTTGAGACGGCTTGTGTCTTTCTTGCTGTCATAAAATGAGGAAGACTCGCGTGGGCATTCGCGGCAACCAGAGTGTTGAGACAGCGGTAGTAGAGTCTTAGGAATACTCTTGGAAGATCATGGAGCGTCGGGAGCAGTCTGCGTAGTGAACACAACAAGGGCGGAGTTAGAAATACAATGAAGACGACCACGAGCTGTGAAGTGCCTGGCACATCGACAGTTCTGGCTCGTATAATGGCCATCTCGTCGCGGTATCAGACGCCACATGATCCAGTTCAAATACGTTGAAAACACCATGAGCAGAACTCAATCACGACAGTGTTGCGGGGCAGCGTATAGTGAGATCCAATATCGCATCATGTATATACACCTTGAGAAGCGGACACGGTCAGAAGGGCTCAATAACGGATCGATGGTAGAGGACGTACGGAAAAGCGAGGACAAGAATAAGCACTACCGGTCTGTAGAACGAATGAACATCGTAAATAGCGATCAAGAGGTGTGCTCCATCTCGAAAACTCACAGAACTCGTGGGTATCATCTGCCCTCTTGACGGTTTGCTAGAGAAGAGGGAGACGAAGATTTTTAAAGCTCCGCTCCAATTCTCGTCACAAATAAAGTACAACACACCTTCCATGCTTCTTCGAAGTCTATCGGCAACACTACATACCGGTTCTTTCGTACAGCTGGAGGAAGTGCCGTTGGATTCACTAACGTCATTTGGTAGACTGAAACTACTCACCCTGCAATCCTGCAGCTTGACAAATAGAAGCAATCTGTGCGGAAGCTAGTTTATCTGGTCGCGACACGTCTATCACCGACAATAAGCCGACGAATCGTATCGAACAAGCGGACAACCTACAGTCCTCAAGATCCACATCAGGCCCCAAATTCATTTTGGATGTAATGGTCTGGAAAATAAGACGCTTCTCCCGCCGAGAAGGCAACGGGAACTCGATCTTTCGATCAAGTCGACCTGGTCGAAGTAGTGCAGGATCGAGTGTATCTGCTCGGTTCGTTGCCATTATCACCTGTACCACGGCTGTCAGTGATAGTCTAGGTGTAATTAGCAACATATATTCACCTTAACATTGCTACCTTGGTCGAAACCATCCATTTGATTTAGCAGCTCGAGTAATATACGCTGCACCTCGCGGTCGGCGCCTGTTTGTGCATCGAATCGTTTCGTCGCAATTGCATCAATCTCGTCAATAAAAATTATGGCAGGGGAATTTTCGCGGGCAAGGCGGAATACATCTCGGACCATGCGCGGCCCTTCGCCCAAATATTTTTGAACAAACTCGCTTCCGACAACACGAATGAACGCAGCGCTGGTATGATGCGCAACAGCCTTAACGAGCATAGTCTTCCCGGTGCCTTGTAATGCGCCACGGTCAAACAAGGAATTAAAAAGGCATAACAAACCATGCAGCATACCTGGTGGACCGTAGAGTAGCACGCCTCGTGGCGGGTCGATACCGATCTTTTTGTATAGGTCAAAGTGCGTGAGGGGGAGTTCGACCGCTTCTCGGATCTCCTGCTTCTGAGTGTCCATTCCCCCCAAGTCCTGGTACGAGACATCAGGCTTCTCGTCTGCGCCCAACAATGCTATAGATGAATCGGCTTCCGGAGGTAGAATATCGACGAGCGCGTTGGAGTGTCGATGTAGCGCAACAGAGGACGATGGTTTGAGCAATTCACGATCAAGAGTGGAGAGAATACGAGCGACGTAATTCGAGCCAGTTGTTGATCCTACTATTCCTGTCTGGTGATCGATAGGTTCAAGGAATTGGCCAATTACCAGTGGTACGGATTGGATGCGTTTCACTTCTTCTTGGGCCCGAATGAGTTCACGTTTGAGATTGGCTTGTTCATCCTTGATATAGCTTTCTTGGAGATCGAGCATCTCAAGGTGACGGGCAAGTTTCTTGTATTTGATGTAATAGTCCTCCTCTTGCAACTCTTCATAGAGAGCTTTCTTCTCTGTTACGACAGATTCGAACGTCGGTTCCTGGCGATGCAATGATCATTAATCACATCCGGCTCCACGCTCGTGATATCAGGATAACTTGCCTCTTTCTGGATTTGTATCCCAATTTCGTCCATCGTGCTTTCTAGTTGAGAAGTGAGAAGGACGGTTACGACGCGTGTGTGCGGATACAAAGCGGTAAGTTCCGGAGTTCTACTGTGACCAGACGACACAATACATGGGCAAACGAAAGAAGTCCAGCCGTAAACCGGGGGCCGGTCGCACGAAGAAACTACCCCTAGGTATGTGGAGACCGATTGTGGTCTGGTCGGTGTGCTTACATTGTCTCATATCAGACACCGTTTTCGACTGCCTATTTTGTCACCATGCGAAAGCGATCAGCTGCAAGCTTGACCACAAAGACAACGTCGGGCATCTGAGCTGCAAGATATGCGGGGTCACGTATCAGACGAATATCCATCGTCCGTGTCGTGTTATGTGTCAGAATTCAATACTTCGATTTAACGCCGTGTATTGTATCCCTCAGATTTGTCTGCGCCTGTTGACGTCTACAGCGATTGGATTGATGCCGCCAACGAAGTTCAAGGCCAAGCAGGGAGACACTCAGACGACGACTAATCAACTTGTATTTCCAACTTCCAAGCATGCACAATCATCACATATGCTTCAGGACCTGTACTTAGGTATAATAGATGCACCCCATTTTTGGTTCAATCGGTGTTTATAATTTGCTGCTCTCCAATGGGTTTGTGATCCTTCATCTTCTGGTCTAAGGTCCCGTGTTCACTGGATTCAAGGCGGTCCTCGATTATTGTTGCATGCTAGCCGCTATGGTCCAAGATCCTAAAGGGCGCCTTATACCGCGCTTGAAGCATGACCGGAGAACAAAGAAAGCGGTAGGAGATCGAGAGGTCGTTGGTATTACCTAATGTGAAAACGCCCCGTGACCTCGGATCTTGGTCCACTGGTTCGAGCATCGCAGACGATCACTTGAGAAACTGAGACCATATCGTCTACAGTCCTAAGCCTCCAAATGGCTTCTTCCAAAGTAAATCCGTTGCTTGCAGCTCTACCACTCAGATCCCAATGAGATGGCGTGTGTGTACTGTAGGGTCAGTTCTCTGACGCGGCCGGTAATTCTGCTTCAAGAAATGATCAATCGACCACTGGAGAAGTAGGCTTCCCCCGTCGTGATGTACGACTAGGTCACTGAGCTCCATAGCGGCCTTAGGTCTCTCTCCTCGAATTCCTCGATTCGACGCAATTAAATTGCCTCAATGAAGCCCCACAACATGGAATCAAGAAGATCTTGTCGAGAGGAAAGACCATCTCTGATTCGTTTCTGAAAAGTGATGTAGACGAACAGCTTCTGCTCAACATTTACGTTCGTGCTCTCTCCCCCTCTTCTCAGCTCTTCCACGTGGAATGCGTGACAGTCTAAGGAAATAATTGGGTTTCTAGTTCAACCAAGCCGTACGGGTCCGTTCTATCGCCATTCAGTCGTTGGACTTGGCCTCCGGCCCGAAAGATATCAAGCTATTCACCAACAAGCCCAGCATTGGATTCGAAGATGTGGAAGATGATCAAGAAGCGGCCCAGATCCTCTCCTTGACGAGGGATGACGTGACAGACGGGAAAAAAATTCCCTTAAAATTCGTCCGGTTCCAAAGCGTCAATAGTCTCCATGTGCGCGATAGTATCCACTTGACTGGGTGTATCGATGGATATGTTGACCGAGGATTATATATTCAGGTCTTCGTGGCGTCAAACCAAGGCGGCGACGAGGAGACAAGGATTGATTCCTTGAATATATTTGGCGTGCCCGTGCAGTTGCGTTTCATCTTTCCTCGGATGGCCAATTTGTGCCTGCTGACCTTATTTAATGGTGCAGTGCAACCAAAGACCTGAGGGAGTTGCGCAAGGCGCCTGAGGAACAGTAGATTGTCCCATCCATCAATGCCATGTGCACACCTGTAGTACGACTCGATTACATCAATTCAAGCGAGAGAATGTGTCTGTCTCCCAGGAGTGGCTGTAAGATTTTTCCAGGAAATTAGTGTCAAAATTCATGCCAAGGCCAGGAGCTTCATGGGATAGCATTGTACAGGAAGACCCACAAGTGCTGCTATGGCTCTATTTGTCAGCCTTGGATTGGGGGAGCAACTGAAGTGGGATCAAATAATATGAGTGGAGGCAGATGGATATATTTGGGTAGGGGTAGCAGGTTGCTCCCAGGGGGGCCCTAAATGGGTCAGTGGGCTATCTGGGGTTATCAGTGTTATCAATGCACATTAATAGGAGCAGAGACAGATGGATATATTTGGTAGGGCAGGCCTGGGGGATCCTGAATGGGTCAGCAGGCTATCTGGTGTTGACATTGCCTATTCAAAAGTGGGCTATTCAGCATTGACATTGCCTATTCAAATGGGGGGATTTCCCTAATCACCTAATGCACCCTCAAAACAGTACCTCTTAGGTGGTTTGAGTTTGCATCTGGAAACCACCTAAGAGGTGTTCTCAGTATAGGTTGTGTCTAAGACACACCTGAGGAGTATTTTTAGGGAATTTTTTTCTAAGTTCACTATATAGACATGTCTAAAATAGGTGCCACCCAGGAGGGTTTGTTCACCAGCTGGACAGTGTTACAGGTCTAATTTAGGCATGTCTAATAAGATATTTTCTGGAGCCTTAGAGGTGTCTATCATCTGTACTGTGTGTCTACTGGTGTCTAAATCAAACATTTTGAGCCCAAGGCCCCCAGTGGCAGCACTAAGAGGTGTCTAATGGTGTCTACTAGTGTCTAAATTAAATCTCATGGTGTCTAATAGTGTCTAAATCAAACATTTTGAGCCCAAGCCCCCCCCCAGTGGCAGTACTAATAGGTGTCTAATGGTATCTAGATCCCTAAATTGCAGGACTCTGGTGGATGCCTGCCTACTAATGTCTAAATCAAACTTTCTACATAAGGGCACCTACTCAGGTGACATCATTAGGTGGTGTCTAATCTAAATCAAACATTTTGACATAAAGGCACCTGCTCAGGTGGCAGCACTAAGAGATGTCTAATGGTGTCTAGATCAATAATTGTGGGACCATTGCAGATGCATGTCTACTAGTGTCCAAATCAAAACAAAGGCAACTGCTTGGATGACATCATTAGGTGTTTCATGGAGTCTAATGCTGTCTAAATCAATAGTTGAGGTTGCTCCCATGGATGTCTGTCTACTAATATCTGACCCAAAGGTGCTTGTTCAGGTGCCCTAGGTAGGGTCCAAATGGTCTCTAGATGAATAACCCAGGTGCTGCCAGAGTGTTTGTGAGAAAATTACAGAAGAACTTGGACTTGAACACCTAATGCACCCTCAAAATAGTACCTCTTAGGTGGTTTGAGTTTGCATCTGCAAACCACCTAAGAGGTGTTCTGAGTATAGGTGTGTCTAAGACATGCCTAAGGGGTATTTTTGGGGTATTTTTTTTTCTAAGTTCACTATATAGACATGTCTAAAATAGCCCACCACAGGCACCGCCCAGGAGGGTTTGTTCACTGGCTGGAGAGTGTTACAGGTCTAATTTAGGCATGTCTAATAAGATATTTTCTGGAGCCTTAGAGGTGTCTATCATCCTTACTGTGTGTCTACTGGTGTCTAAATCAACATTTTGAGCCCAAGACCTCTGGTGGCAGTACTAATAGGTGTCTAATGTTGTCTAGATCCAATAATAATCCAATAATAATTGTGCTATTGTGGATGCATGTCTACTAGTGTCTAAATTAGAACAAAGGCATCTGCTCAGGGGGAGATCATTAGACATGTCTAGAGATGTCTAGAGATGTCTAGGCATGTCTAGACATGTCATGGCATGTCTAGAGATGTCTAGGCATGTCTAGACATGTCATGGCATGTCTAGAGATGTCTAGGCATGTCTAGACATGTCATGGCATGTCTAGAGATGTCTCAGCATGTCTAGACATGTCTATAGTCATGTCTAGTCATGTCTAGACACATCTAGTCATATCTATAGTCATGTCTAGGCACATCTAGACATGTCTATAGTCATGTCTAGACACATCTAGTCATGTCTAGTCATGTCTAGACACATCTAGTCATGTCTATAGTCATGTCTAGACACATCTAGACATGTCTAGACAAGGAAAGTGTTAATTCGGTCATATCCGAATTAAGGAGTGGGGAGGGACCAGAGGATGGAGGAGGTTCTGGTTCCAATGGATTAGTCCAGTCCATGGGACTGAGGCCATTCCGCCTAGCCCGACAGGCTAGCAGTTCCTGGAGGGTTAGGGTTTCTATGCCCACTAGGGCAAAGTAAGAAGGTTTAGACATAAGGCTGGGAGTCACACAGTGTGTAGTGCATAATCAACAGGTCCATGACTCTATGAGACGGACAGTTGATGGTGGTAGAAAAGATCCATTACCTGGGCATTGCCATGGCTCTTTCCATACAGGTTCTATGACTAAGGAAGACTATGTAGGAAAAGGGGCAATTCCCGGGGCAGCACCAAACTCCTCTGTGAGGAGAAGCTTCCCACCAGTTTGGGCTTAGAAGCTATTGTAAAAGTAATCTAAAGGATAAAGCCACTATATGGCCTAAGGGACTCAAAATGCCACTAACACAGCCCCCCAGTCCCTTCGGTCATGAAGGTATAATTTCTTCAGTCTGCTAGGGCCATCTGGCAAGCAATAGGCCCTGCAGACAATTAGGCAGGGATTCAGTCCTCGGGCATGTGTCGTGACTTGTTTCATCATTTAGAGGATCTGGCAGTAAGGTCCTTTGAGTTTTGTCCTCTTCCATTGTAGTAATACTTAGCCTTTTGTAGTCTGACAAGGAATCCCATAACAAGTTGAGGATTATGGTCCTGTCAGATCCTTCCAGAAGGGCTTCAGCAACACTGGGCGGCTGGGACTTGCGAAGAAGCTCATAGTGCATTGTTTGTGGATGCAACTGCATAATGTTGCTCCACATTAGTCAATAACTCATGGATGAATCTATGATAGGATGTAACACTTGTTGACTAGAGGCCTCATTGAGGGAGTTTCCCTTCTCGGCAGTGCCAATGATTGGGATAGGCATGTAGATTAGTTGTAAGGCGTACTCATCCTCTCTGGCTGTAATGGTACTCGACTGAACCATTCCGTGGCCCGGAGAGAATCGTGGCAGTGAACCTTGGACCAGAGTACTGTCGCATTCCTTATTCCTAGCTGGAACTGTCCAGTGGAGGTATGGCAGAATTTCCATTTGACTCCTTTGAGGGTGTTCTGACCATCCTTTAACACGGATCTGATTGAGTACCAACGGCCGAAGACCATCAGGCATCAGTCCTGACATATTTCTGGAAGATCGGTCAAGGCTTCTGATGACGAATATTCGCGACATTCCTGAGACAAGTTGCAGCCACCACGATTCACGTTTGGTGGACCAGCTTTGTATTATCTGCCAGAGTTGCTGAATGCCATTGTCGTTCATCTCATATTCGCAATAATCCGTGAGCTTCGTCCAGTCATTGACATTGATATCAGGCATGCTACCAATGAACAGCTCGAGCCCATGTTCATTGGAGACCTTGGTAAGTTCTTGTGGGATAAGCTCACTATATCCAGACAGGAGGGCACCAAATTGTTTGCATATACAACACAAGATACGGTATTCAATGATGATATCGAAAATGAGATCAGCAGTGTCATTTTCCAAAATCAAGATTACGTCATGAAAGAGGTCCGTATCAATACTCTCAAGATTGGAGAGTATAACCTCTCTTCTCAGGATCGTCTTGTAGGGACTAATGGCGAGGTAGGCACCCAGGGGTTGTTGATGGGCCATAGTCAAACTGGGGTGTCTTTGGATGAATTCTATGTGGCCTTCTAATACCATACGTCTGGCAGGTTTCATCTGGGATTGGGGTGGCCCAGCAGTCTCCAAGGATTTTCGTCTGGCTCAGGACAAGTCTTTGTCTGTCGCGCTCGTGGTGAGCCCACTAGTGTGTGTGAGAGTTCTATTGTTGGCCCAATCGTTGTCAGACCTGACTTGTCATTGATAGTACTACTATCTTTATTTTCTAGACCTTGGTGGCCCCTCGGCCATGGACCATCACGGGCGTTGGAATGGAGTGAAGTTGCAGCAAGGACCCTTTTTGGTGCTTCCTCATTCTGTTGACAAGTAAGCTCAAATCTAGCCTCTTTCTTAGGCGTATAAGCAGTATATGCTTCTGGCCAATGATCCTTTCTTAGGAACAGCTGTTCTGGGCCTTGGGTGGAGGTCCCTTGGTCAGACCCCTCTAAATGGGGACCCGGCGTGCTTGATACATCATGGAGTCATTGACTCGTATGGGAATGCATGAGTTTTGTCCTTCGGTAATCATTTGGTCGAGGGTTGCTTCCCAGATCAACCTCGCTCCTAGGCCTCGTACCCCGTGAATCATGCAGGACTAGTTGTGGATTGGTAATGCTCTTCCATCCCAATCGTGGATAAGGGCTTCGTGTCGAATGCTTATCGTTCCTGGCTGTAACGCCATTTCCGATCGAGGTTGGGTACTTAATTCCCATGAATATTGCAGCTAACCCAAGTTTCGGAGTAGTGGATGGGTCAGGTAACTCGTTAGATGCATCCCAAGCATTCAGACCATCAACAGTCCACTCTGTCTGGTAGTAGTTGATCTTATGCCTAGGCCACGCGGTTACTTTGGGTAGCTTGCAGTCTTGTTCCCTGCATTTATGTTTGCCTAGGCTCGTACAGTTTGTGAGAGCATTTGTGGGGGTCCTCCCACTGATTGTATTGGCTTCAACCGGTACTGGTACGTTGTACGGGGGTCCCTGAAGATCGGACAGTTTAGTGACTTCATCCGTAGTACTCATCTGGGTCCACCAATGAGGTTCCTGTAACCTTTCGATCTGGACTGGGTTGGATGGGATCTTGAGTAGCTTAAGTGGTTCGATTTCTTGGAGTATTTGGGGTCCTTTGGCAAGGTCCAGGACGGATTCCATGGAATTCCATGCAAGGTACCGGTGCATTTGGCGGTTGAGTAGACAGTGCATTCCTAGCCAGCCAAACATGACTTGGAGTCGGACAACCAGGGATCCATCCCATTTGTGGACAAGGGGACACCATACTCTCGTATGGATGGTGAGTCTGATCCTTAATAGGGAGTCGTATCTACCCCGGTAGTGAGGTATTGTGACATTGCCATGTCCCTGTGCCACTCGTACTTGATTGGGGGTCTGAATTCTTAGCATGAGCCAACCGTGCAGAGCAAGCAGTAGGTTGGTTCTGGAAGGGAATGCTGCATTCTGTAAGGGTTTACAGGAATGGTTTTCTTTGGTGCCTAGCGTAGTTGTGGCGAGAGGGTTGGTCTTTTCAACTTTCGTCATAAGCTTACTAGAGTTAAATATGGGCTCCTCGTTCCAAGGGCAAGGAGACTTGAGTTTAGTCGCTCTTCGAGGTACGTAGAATGTTACTCTAAGGCCAGATGGATGTTGTGCTGACTCTGGGCCTATGGATATGGGATGATTGAGCGACCCAGTTTGCATGGATGCTAGCCTTTCCGCTGTAGGTTCTGGCTTCGGGCCCATGGTGAACTGAACCGTTCGGACTTCGATACGGAGTAGGGGCCCATTCCCAGTTGTGAGTTTTCCTTGGGATCCTGCCCCCCATGCATAAGGGGAGCATTCATCATTATCCTTGGACTCTGGGTGTCTTGAAGGTCGTGTTCAGTAGGCTCAAACATTGGTCTCCAGTAGACTCATGCTTGAATGAGGTGCATAGTACCTGGTTTGTCGCCAACCACTCCTTACTAGCACAGAAGGTGGAATTCTTAAACAAGAAATGGACAAGGTCTTTCCCAGGGAAGTATGCTCATTCAGGCAAGGACATCCTTTGCCATTATTAAACCTGTTGATCCTTCATGCCAGGTTAAGGGCTTCTTTCATTGTCATGATCAGACTATGTAGAGTAAGCGATGAACCTATCCTAATGAGGAGCTCAGGCTCACGCTCATTAAGGATGAGTTTGCTAAATCTGGACATGGAGACATTGGATTGTCCGCATACATGACACAGGTTATGGAACTCAAGGAAGGACTCAGCGTATTCCTTTTTATTTTCCTTAGTGATGGGTATACTGGTGCCATGTCAGACAGTAATGGCGTCTTCCCTCGATTGCAGGCCTCTCCCGCTCAGGAACTTTGTGCTAATGTTCGTCCTGTCAACGGTATTGACTCCAACTGGTCCGGTTGTGTTGTATGGAAGCCCTGTGGTCTTGTTTGATCGCGGGCATGTGTGAGGCCTATCAGTAGATTTGACATCCATTTTGCCGTTCTGGGACATATGTCTGTCTTTCCTGGCTGTGACAGTGCTCTCTGCTGCAGCAAAATGCTTAGATTGCAAGGATCCCTCTATTAACTCGGGTTCTGTGGTCTTGAACGGGTTTAAAGCACAGGTGCCATGTTCAGAGGGAAGGCAGTTCGTTCCGTACTCAAGAACATCGGTGGAGGTCTGTCCTCCAAACGAGTCTACTCTAGCAGTTACGGGCCCCTTTACGGCAGGCTCTACCCCTAGACTTTGACCTGATCCGGTGGTATGAATGCCAATGCACACACCTTGGTCAGTCATCTAAGCCTACCTAGTTAGGTACCACTTCCGGGGCAGATAATGGTACCTAAGTAGGTCCCATCACTATTTCGGCCGAAATGGCCATTTTTATGATTTCACCTCCTGAACCAGAATTGGCTGAAATGGCCAAAAATTGGCCGAAACTGGGACTTAGAGAATCTCAGACTTGCAGCAGGCCATATGGGCTTATCGGGGATAATATCTTCCATTTATAATTATTTATTTATTATCACTATATTATACTTATGCTACCCCAGGTCAGCAGGGTTTCATTCAGGAGTCCTGTGTTTTATTCTTATTATTTATTTATTTATTTAAAATTATACCACACACCCACTCTGGTGTGTGGTACTCCATAGAAATAAATAAAAAAAAAGACTACTTAGTAGCACCACACACCCACTCTAGTGGGTGTGTGGTACTGTCCATGTGAATCAAAGAACAAAAAAATTAAAATAACAACTATCTAGTATCTAGTAGCACCACACACCTGCTTGGGCAGGTGTGTGGTACCGGGGACATTATTTTGCGCTTCACCATTGGGGTTCCCCCTCACCCATGGTCGCGTGTTTTCACTTGGCGGGGTCGTGGCTTCGGTTGGGGGATGCGGGTTCAGAAGAATACCTATGATAATAAATAATAAGTTAGTTAAAAAAAGAAAAAACCAGGCAAAAGGAGCAGCCCCTGCTGCTCCTTTTGCATAGTCGGACATGTACATATATACTTACCTTAAAGATTACCACACCCGCCAAAGCGGGTGTGGGGTTCATCCAGGGCTTGTGTCGTGGTTTCAACTTGTTGCCATTCACAGAGATTCGTTTGGCAAGCGGGTCGTCATTCTCCCATGTTCGTTCGGCGGGGTCACGGGTGTTGGGTCCAAATGACAAAATAAAATAATAAATAATACATTAGTAAAAAAAAAAAAAACAAGGAAAGCCACGCAAAAGGAGCAGCGTATGCTGCTCCTCTTGCGCAGTTGTACTCACCTTAAAATTACCACACACCTGCCGAAGCGGGTGTGGGGTTTGTCTGGGGCTTGCGTCAGGGTTTCGACTTGTTGCTGTTTGCAGGATTCGTTTGGCAGGTGGGTTGTCATTCTCTCATGTTCATTTGGCAGGGTCGCGGGTGTTAGGTCCAGATGACAAAATAAAATAATAAATAATACGTTAGTAAAAAAAAAAAAACAAGAGAAGCCATGCAAAAGGAGCAGCATATGCTGCTCCTCTTGCGTGGTTGTACTCACCTTAAAATTACCACACACCCGCCGAAGTGGGTGTGTGGTACTCTCTTGGGTTTGGTCTGGCCGGTTGTCGTTGGCGTGTTTTGTTTGGCACGTGTTGTTTTGGCGGGTTGCATCATCATTCCCAGGGGGGAGTTGGGCGGGTTCATTCAGCGGGTTGTCATTTTGCTTGACCATCTAGAATAGTAAATATGTTAGTAAAAGAAAAAAAAGAAGAGCCACGCAAAAGGAGCAGCGTACGCTGCTCCTTTTGCATGGTTGTATTTACCTTAGAATTATCACACACCCGCCAAAGCGGGTGTGGTTCATCTGGGGTCCCTGGGGCCCTGTGTCATGCATTCTTGGTCCTGGGTTTTGTCTGGGGGGTGTTCCTTGGCACGTTGCATTGTCATTTCCCAGAGAGGGGGT
Source organism: Hydnum rufescens UP504 (assembly GCA_014904985.1). Taxonomy (NCBI): domain Eukaryota; kingdom Fungi; phylum Basidiomycota; class Agaricomycetes; order Cantharellales; family Hydnaceae; genus Hydnum; species Hydnum rufescens. The sequence continues at coordinate 14,344 of MU129265.1, forward strand.
TCGTTTGGCAGGTGGTTCAGGCGATAGCCTAGAATAATAGAGAATCTATTAGTTAAAAATTAAAACAAATGCAAAAAGAGCAGCAAGGGCTGCTCTTTTTGCATTGGTGAGGGGGGGGGGTGCACTAATTACTTATCTTGTATAGAACCACACACCCGCTACCGCGGGTGTGTGGTTCGTGGCTTCGTTTGGCGCATTGTCGCTCACGGGTCTCGTTTTGCAGGAGTTTGATCTCAGGGGGGGGGCTCGCTCCATGGGTCTTCATTTGTGGTGATACCTAGAATAAAACATTATCAGTTAAAAAATTAAAACCAGTGCAAAAAGAGCAGCATTTGTGCTCTTTTTGCGCTGTTGGGGGTGCACAAGATTACTTACATTGTATAGAACCACACACCCGCCGCAGCGGGTGTGTGGTTCGCGTGGCCACCTCTCGCGTTTTCGCTTGGCGTTGTTTCATGAGAGAGAGGATCTCAAAGGATTAGGGAGTTGGTCAGTGGATGATAGTGTTGGGGGGCAGGCTTTACGTGAGGAGTGGAAGGAGAGGGTGAAGATGGCCAAGACACTATATCGCGACTTGAAGACAATATTGCAAGGAAAACCAAGGCACTTCGACTTGAAGACCATGCATTGGCAGACCATCTTGCCAACCTCAAGAAGGACAAATGGATCAACCTACAACTCAATATCCGTGTCCTTTGTGACCAGCTAATCACAAAACTCCATGCTCGCAAATTTGAGCTTGCTAACTTAGAGCATGCACATGCAAGTCGGCCATGGGTATGTGTGCAAAATTTTACATCCGATTTCATGCCTATAATTGATCGGACTCCAGATCAGAAAACCAAGAGCCATGTCAAAAGGTGGTTAAACAGAGTACCCAATGAGCCGAGACCCAAAGGAAGAGGGACCATATTCCAAGGCAAGATCTGAGGTCCCACAAAGGTATTGGTGCCCCAGGAATCAAAGCTACAGTCCACAAATACAATGCCAAGTGGAAGGAAATGCTGAAGGAGTGAGGGAAGAATGGTGTACGGAGGGATGCATATGTTCCACCAGAGCTTGTGATGGAGGGATTATTCAATTTGGATGTCGATCAGGACATTTGGGAGAATGCCGACATGGTGGACTTCGAGGGGGGGGAGATTCCTTTGTGGCTTGCTAATAAGGAGGTTCGGGATGGAATTAGGGCAGCCCAGGAGGTCAAAAGTTGTCAAGAAGAGCTTCGCCGATGTGATGTTGAGTATTCAAACCTTCACGCTTGGTTTGTTGAGGAATATGAAGCAGTCCACAATGTATTCAAGTTCGGCAATGGTGTGAGTCTTCAATACTCTTTCCTGATTTGGAAGCTTATTATAATGTCCACAAAGATGATGATGTAGTGTTCTTTGCATTGCTTCACTTACATGTTCTCTTTAACAGGATGAAGACATGGGAACACAGCCTTGCTACAATTACTATTCCTGTGGGCGCAGTAGATTGGAGTCGGATTTCAATGCCACCACCTGTCAACCATCCTTGGACATGCAGGAAAGCCCTACAAGGCATCCCACAGCTGGGGAAAGAGATGAGGATGGGACGCGAGCTCTGATGATGATGATGATGGGGTTGAGCTAGAGCCAGTTGCAGAGTTAGAGGATGTCGGATTTCTAGGCGACTTGGATTGTCTGATTGGTGAGGGTGATTGGTCTGAGGGAGAGGCACAAGACAATGTAATGGTAGATTTATAGACTTCATCCTCAGTGTTATGCGCAAGTTCAGAATTCTGCTAAGTGCTCTGAGTTGGGCCCAAGTCTTCCTTGTGTTCAGCAAAACCTGGGAAGTCACCTATTTGGGGCCAGTTGAGTCCAGTTAAGCCCAGTTAAGCCCACTTGGGCCCAGATTTGGGCGCAACATTGTTCTCCATACCATCATCAATCAATTTTGGGTGCACATTGGGCCCAACTATATATTGATCTCCATAGGTACCTATTCTGCACAGTTTTGTGCCTTAGATTGATGTAAAATATGGCTGACCAGCCTGCCTTATGACCACACACCCGCTGTGGCGGGTGTGTGGTTGCACACTTGCCTTTTCAGGTGGTTTGTTGTTGTGGTTGCAGAGATGAAAAGAAGATGTGAAATTCAATGCCGGCAATTGCCAATACTCAGGAAGCACCCAAGTGCTGGCGCTACAAGCACAGCACACATCAATAGCAAGCATGTAGATATGGAATAGATAATATATAATAAATATTTATCCAATAAAATGCAAAGAAGAAGAAAATAAAGAGTCAGAGCTCAATAAGGCATGAGATAGCTAATTGCAGAGTGGATTGGGCCACTTCTATGCATCAGAATTGGCCCAAATTTAAATATAGTAATGTTATATATACACTCTACATGGGCGATTGATTATCTCAGATGATTCTCGCATTTTTCAATTTTTCACGCCTTCAATTCCCTATTTAGGGAATTGAAGGTGTGAAAAATTGAAAAATGCGAGAATTGTCCGAGATAATCAATCGCCCATGTAGAGTGTATATATAACATTACTATATTTAAATTTGGGCCAATTCTGATGCATAGAAGTGGCCAATCCACTCTGCAATTAGCCATCTCATGCCTTATTGAGCTCTGACTCTTTATTTTCTTCTTCTTTGCATTTTATTGGATAAATATTTATTATATATTATCTATTCCATATCTACATGCTTGCTATTGATGTGTGCTGTGCTTGTAGCGCCAGCACTTGGGTGCTTCTTGAATATCGGCAATTGCCAGCATTGAATTTTGCAACTACGCAGCCACACCCAGCAACAGAAAGGTGACCGCACAACCACGACACAACAGCAACAGCAACAGCAGCAACAGCAGCAGCCCTAGCGCACGACCACGACCACATGACCACACACCTGCTGAGGCGGGTGCGTGGTCATAAGGTAAGTTTTGTCTCAATACATACAATAGCGCAAAAAGAGTAGTGCAAGCTACTCTTTTTGCGCTGCTGTGAATTTTTATACTAACATAGCCTTTATTATTCCAGACCAAAACCAAAACAAATGACAGGCCGCCCAATGAGTGGCCCAGGAACCACACCCGCTGCAGCGGTGTTGGAGGGATAAATCCCCACCATGTACAAACCCGATCCGAGGATGATTTTTCAAACAAATGAACCATTTTCCATGTCAATCCGGATGTCAATTCCCATGTCATCATTCATTTGAGAACAAGCCCAGATGCCATATGTCTACAATCCACAAATCCATGTCATTCCTTTACCTATACACAAGCCAATTTATTGTTCATCCACGGCACTTCAACAGGCCACCCTAAATTCCACCTTTTCATGCCATACCTCAATGTGGCAATAGCAATTCAACTTGCTTGCTTTGTATGACCTTCAATCAGTCTCCACTTCCGATACATGCTTCCTGTTGCCTCAAGGGTGACTCTAACAAATTGTGATTATGTAAATACAACGGATTACACACCCGGGCCTTGATTCCGACTCCCGGATTTGTCACATGACAAATAGAGGCTAATGTGGTGCTCTCAAGGAGTAAACACGGAATATCTTCCTCAGTTTTGATCAGATCGACTCGGCAAGACAGCGCCCAGAAAGCTATGATTCATACCTTTCTAACGATACCAAACACGAGCCGAACGAATCAAAACTGCACTCTCCAGGTCGATTTTACTATGTGTTTCATATATCCCTTCAGTATTTTTCGATTTTCTCGGTCAGTTTTGATCCAATTCGCTCGGGACAAGTACTCCTAGAAAGCTGTCGACAGTCCGCATCCAATGGTACCAAGGGAAAAACGAGCGGATTAAAACTCGGCTCTCTACAATTCAACTCCTCCATGTCTCATTCCATTATTGCCTCCGCTTTTTTGATTATTAATGGCCATTATTCTCTGCCCCTCTTATATCCGACGAAGAGCACATCTAGGACGACCAGGTACACCATTCCCCAAGGGATTCTGTGCAGTAGGAGAGGAGGAATAGCTTGGTTAAGCCATATTCCCCTATTCTGACTTGATTTTGTAATATCTCCTTCAGTTTTGAAGCTTTTGACTTGATTTCTTTTTCATCATTTTCGCCTTAACCCCACCTTTCTGCCGGTTACCATAGCATTTTTCTGTGATGTATATTAAGTGCAGGAGATGCGAATTTCTACAGTTTTCCCCCTCCCCAGTTTTGAGGCACTGATGTATTGCTGCTGGTTCCTTGGGTGAATTCTACCAAGACTACTACACTTTGTCTAGGGCCTCAAGAGGAGAGCCTTAGGGTGTGGTTTTGTGACCCATTTTCATTCTTTGTTCTATTGCTTGAGCAGGTGTTGCTTACAGCATTAGATTTCTATCACCAAAGACCTTCATTCCTTTGAGCCTTAACATTCGGATTGATCCCGTGGTCCCTTCTTTTCGTTCTCAATTCCATATCGTGGACTGTGGCTGGATTCCTCCCTTCGTTTCCCACTTACAGCGGGTGTGGTCCTATTTAAGGTGAGTCTCCCGATTGGCCAGGGCCCCAGTGGAATACACAAAATCAACGAAATGAAACGAAATGAAGCCAAACGAAACGACCCAAACCCACAGGCCAAACCAAAAAC
>MU129265.1:18962-40589 GCA_014904985.1 Hydnum rufescens UP504
ACACCCAGACCCCGTTCAATGCTCCCCACCAGGTGTAACCTGGGACAATCAGCTAAAGTGGAAAGCCATGCCTGAATGGGATGGCAATCAGGACACAGCGATCGACTGGCTCTATGAGTGCAATGATCTCGTGGGTCTGGGGTAATTCCCCTCCTTCCCTTTTCTTTTTTTTTTTTTTGGGGCCTGGAGGGCCTGGAGGACCACCTGAACCTGAGGGCCCTCCACTAGGGGGTATCCCAGGACTCGGGCCTCCTCCCCCATGCCCGGGTCCATCGTTGTCAGGTGGCCCACCTCCACCTTCCTTCGAGCTGTCTGGATGCGGAGGGGGTGGGGGCTGAGGATTCTTGCCCTTAGGGTCCCCTGCAGGAGGATTTGGACTTCCTTTCTGCGATGAGCCTTGCGAAGACGACAGGGCAATGGATGGACCTTCCAGTTCCGAGAGGGGGAGATTCGTGGGATCGAGGGGGAAGAGGGTGCGTGAGAAGGAGGAAGGAGCCATCTTGACTAGGTTCGTGTAGTAGTTGTGGGCTCTCGTGGCTCCTGGGGCCAGCAAGGCTGGGGTATCTGTAACTGCATCCCAAGCAGGACCCAGGTACTTGTCACCTCTGCTCATTGCGTTCGCTTGCCCAATCAAGTAGTTGGTGAGAGGCAAACGAGTGCGAGAAGGGCCTGGAGGTCGCAGGGTGAGGGAGTCTCCACTAGGATACCTCCCCACCATGCTTTCCACTAGAGGCCCCATTTCCCAGGATCCTGGGAGCTCCCTATTCGGGTTTTGCGCTTTCGAGGGGTCCAAAGAGCATTCCTCAATCCCTCTCCAAGAGTAGAAACTCGTTGCGAGAGGGTGGCAAGTCTGTTGTGGGGGTTTGGTGTAGGGGTGGCCGATTCTCAGGATAATGAGTCATAAAGGGGAATATCTTGCCACATTGAAGGGGACACATCTAGGTCAATAGATGAGGCACGGAACGTTGAGGAGTTCCCAAGCCTTGTCCAATCAGAAGGAGGCGTGGGCCAGGCCGGCAGGTTGATTATGGAGCCGGGCCCTGCTCTTGGGCCGTGAGCGGGGTCAAGGCTTGCACCCATGCTTGGCTCCTCGAATTCTGAGCCTTGGATGAAGAGGCCCAGTCCATGTGGGTCAGTGTCCACTCTGAGGAGTGGCTGTATGTTGAGTGCCTCTTCCAGATTCACGTCATACTCGGCATATTTTAAGGCTTGGTTCCCTGAGAACAGATGCCTCATTGCCTGTATGATAGGCCATGTCCCTTCTATATCGCCCTTGATCACTTCCCAGCCTGCGGCTAAAGCTCTCCGAGCGATCCTTTTGGTGGGGAGACGTGGATCATGCCATGCCTTACGTAGGTGTTCCTTTAGCTCAGGCATAGGGGGAAGTGAGTCTTTGGAGGCCATAGGCATGGACAAGCTCTCTCCCTGGTGTAGCTTTTTCAACTTATAGAGCCACGCGAAGGTCAGTTCGACCCGGAGCTTCAGGAGTTTATCAGCCATCTTTAGCTCCTCAATACGCTTGGACATCCATAGTTGTTCTGCTAATTTTCCCTCACAGTCTATTACAAATCTGTGGTCCTCACTCCCTACTATAGTTATGATGTCGGAAATGACATTCTGTAGCCTTTCTATGCCCGTCTGAACCGTAATAAGGAGTTCCTGGTCCATGTGCCACTCCTGTAGTTCCTCCTCATATACGAAGTACGTTGTGTTATATTGTGCTGGGGCAAACTTCATCCATACCATGAGGAATTGGTACGTAGTGATGGGGGCTGATGAGAACAGGTCTGTATACTCGTTCACTGGCTTGTCCAGTCATCGTGTGATCTCTCGATAACGCTCCATTGAGCGTAACTGGGGTGGGATCGCCACACATTCGTGTGTAGTAGCATGATAGAGCACATCATCATGCTGGGATGACAGGACGTGGTGGGGGATCGCCATATGTGGGTTTAGCTTGGGTGTCTTCACTCGTTTACTCATTTCATGGGACAAGGAAGGGGGACAGAGAGTGGACTGGGAGTTGTGGGATGTGGAGGGTGAAGTTGGTTCGACCACCTCGTCGGCTAGAGGGAACCAATGTAATATTGCATTATTCGACTTTGAATATACGCAGGAGTTGTCGTTAGATGAGGTGGAGTCGACATTCCTGTAAACAGAGGAGAGAGGGTAATCCTCCCGCTCTAGGCACTGGCTTTGAGTGGATGGACCACGCACGAGGCTAAGCACTGGCTTCACCTCATATGTGGGAGAAGCAGAGGGAGAGGGGAAAGGAATAAGGGAAGTGTGGTAGTAGCTGGCTAAGGGGCCAGGCTACTATCTAAGGAGGCGAGGGAGTGGTCAGCTAGTAGGTCAGAGAAAGGACTCACTTAGTAGAGTCACGCTCGTACATGACTCTCCCTTATCCTTCGCAACACCGTGCTCTATGGCGACGGTTCAGGTAGCTTAATCAAGCGGGTCGTAACACAACTCAGTCACATGGCTGCGTAGTTCACGGGTCTTGTGAGAGCGAGGATGTCCAGGCAAAAAGATGACTTTGATTCCGCCACATTAGCAACTTAGAATCATTGCAGCCACGCTATTATGTAATAGTACAGACAAAGGGACGGACATAGGGGATGACTGCTATGTACATACAAACCATGAGCACTATATTACATTCAGATACTCCAAAATGCAGATAGCAAGACACCAGGATTTGAACACAAGACCTAAAGACACTTCCAAGACACTTCAAGACACAACTGCAAGACTCAGGATTCAAACACATGACTTCAAGAATGGATGTCTAGCAACTCCTACTCTGAGGGTTCTACAACTATCCACTATACTTCACATGACTAAGCAATATTGGCACACTCTGATTCTCTTATTCCCTTTTATACTCTTCTCCTTGTTCAAGATACTATTATTCTCTCTACTAATGGGTACTTGGATACTAGGGTACAATGATCCTCAGGGGGGACCTTCTTGGGTTTGATCCTTGGAGGGGACTCCTCTTCAGATGCTCTTCCACACTAAATCCCCCCTCTCTTTATACCTTTCTGAACCCTCCACATGACTCATCCACTTACTAATCCCCTTACTCATCCTTTAGTCATGCTCACTAATCGCCTTACCAATTGTCTTACTCATCTCCCTCCTTACTAACCTCTTACTAGATCACCTGCCCTTAAGTCATATGCCAAAATGCGGACTTCCTTGGTGTAAGTGGTTATACTTCTTCTTCTAGAGTTCAATGCTGGTAAGACACAGATTTTCTTAAGAGCTCAACCAAGGGGTTTTTGAGGCTCAGACAATTTTCTCTTCTACAGGTGGTGAACACTTTTTGATTGCAGTCCCTTGCAATCTCCCTACATCATATCATGCAAATTCCTCCTGCTCACCCAACCAAAATACCACCATTTCCATCCCTCTATCCACCATGAAAAGTTCTCTACTGTCAGCCTTTGTCCCCTCCATATAAAGTCACTAATAGTCAGATAAAAGGCTTATTTCCTTTTTACATCAGCTTTTATTTATACTCCTATTATCCCTCCATTAGGCTTACCCTGCAATTCATCTGTGATCACTAGGTACAAATGACTTGTGGCAAAGGTTCACAGAGGTACAACATCATTTTCCACTACTCACAATAGCACAACAAACTCGATTTTGATGTCTTGACAGTGATAGGGGACATAGCTCCACAGTGTAGGTATGTTGTAAATCACCCATTTTGTTTCTTTTGACACGAGTATTCCCTCATAACATGTGTGAGGAGTAGGATGATATCGAATGGATGCCGAAGGTCACAAAGAATGAAATGGTTCTGGTCTGTGATAATCAAATGCTTGGTAAAGTAGACAGGTAACTTGGAGAGGCATAGAAATGACTTGATCACTTTCTTATTGATGAAGGCATAAGTTCAATCTGCCTTTATACCCATTCTTGTTTCTCTTATCTTCCATGACAGCTTATTTGAACTTGAACTTCTCTTTACACTTTTATTGATTCCACCATATTTGTTGATTCCAATGACTTTTTGGGAAGCTAATTAACTGCACCCCATATCCCTCTTTGTTTGTTTAGTTCTCTGAGATAAGCCTCATAAGCAAGAGTGTTATTGGTTTGATAAAGACTTCTTTACCTGTGATGTATTCCCAATTCATTCCTTGATACTCAAATGGAGAAGATAGGCAATCAAAACCATGCTGATGACAATTTGGAATGTTGAATGCGAATATGTCACCATTGATAATCCCACCATTGGCAAGGTCCACATTTTTGTAACATTCTGGTACCCACACATTGAGTATTGCCATAGACCCTTCTATTCGAATAATCCATGCTTGCATTATGGTCTTGTAGCCTGTTGGCACAAATCCAACCATTTTGCCCATTGCCCCTTCTGGATTTTGAAAGTGCTCAATTGAAGCAGAGGTTCGTCAATATACATGCATTATCATCATGATTGGTTGTAGGTATGGAATGAATCTTTGATAGTCAAAGGGGATGTGGGAGACTTGAGGCATGGCAAACACTTTTGATCCTTGCTTCCTAGTACTACTGTTCTTTTTATTTCCTTCCTTCAGATCGTCCTGGCTTGATATAGCCATATGTCCAAATTTCTTCAAATTAAATTTGTCCTCCTTTTTCCTTGTATGATTTTGATTGATCCATATTCAAATCTCCATTTTTAGAAGTCAGACAGATCATGCACAAATACAGGGATGAAGCAATTGCCCAAAGGAATTTCCCCATATAGGTCAAGTTCCAATTCTACCCCGACTTTAAAGACCATTTTGTTTTGTTTGATGATGGTGCAATCATAGCTTTTGAGCAGTGCATAGGTGAAATGAAGAGGATTTGCCTGGATGTTTGGACAAAAATATCTGTGTTTGCCTTGATGCAAGTACAATCATGGTGAAGCTGGACTAGTCATGATGACACTTGCTCACATTTGTTGTTCAATGCTTGGGTTGGTGGCTATGACTTGGATATTCTTGTCCATCTAGCTTCAAGTTCTTTTTAGATAGCTGAAAGCTTAAGTCATAACAAGACTCTTACTGTGTGAGTGATATTGAGTGTAAGGATGAGAGTGGATTTGTAGAAGTGTCTAGTCTTTATATACATGGAATTTCAATTGGTCTGTCAGAATTCCTGACCTCTGCTTTTGTTGGCCTAGATTTCCTGTCAGAGTTCTTCCTGTTATCCTTTGTTCTTTTGGATATTTCTTAGTTCAAGAGTTCCCATTCTTCACTTGTTCTTTGTTCATATTTCCCCCCTCTCTTTTTTTTTTTATCATGAAGGTGCAGACAACATGTTTGACATGTTGAATGTCGGGTTTATTGTACAATTATGTGAGTGTATTCACTCAGGTTGAAAGAAAGAAAGAGAAAAAAAAAATCTGACAAGAGATGAGTTGAAAGGATCACCTGTAAGGTGGCAGTAAGTCAATGGCAGCCATTGTACAGGTTACTCAAGTGCATTTACTTGGATTGAAGGAAAGAAAACAAAAGAAAGAAGGGGATTGGAGACAATGATTCATGAGACAGAATTTATGATGAGTTGGAAGGGGATCAGAGAAGGGAGAGCAGGATGAGCATTGGAATGGGAAATGTAATCTTGAGGTCATGAAGTAATTGAGGCTAGAGTTGTATTCAAGGGCATGTATCTTCCCTGTTATTGGTGTCAGACTTGGTTTTTTTTTAATGTGTGGCATTGTAACATTACCATTCTTCAACTTCGTCCTCAACCTCAATCATTTCCTCTTCATCTTCTTCCTGCATAGGCGAAATGGGTGGCAAGATGGGTTTGCGAACTGGGATGTCCATGAGCTCGAATGGATGTGGGTCCAATTTAAGTAGAGCCCACTCCTTGTCATGCAGTTTAGTCTGAATTTCTTGAATCATGTGAGTATATTTCTCAATTGTGTAAGGCTGACACTTGAGGGGGGACAAAAAATGATTACCATCTGCAAAAACATCTAAGAGATTAGTAAGATGCTTGGCAAAGTGATGATGAAGGTGGAAAGCATAAATAGGAGAGTACATCTCCTCTTGTCAGACTATATCTGCAGCAAGAGAAAAGATATGAGAGAACTTGTTGCTCTGCATTAGTTCAATCCATTGGCTGCTTGCAAGCACATAACTACATAGACGGATGGATTCTTCATTGTGAGCATTGATTTTCTTGCTGAGATTATTGAAATGGGTGATGTGATCAAGAAGGATGTTATTGGTGTGGATGAGGGTAGTACTGAGTTGAGCTAATTGACTGACATGGCCTTCCCACACCTGCATAAGCTGTATGAGTCATGTGGTGGTGATGGTGATGCTTTTCAGGTCATTTTCTCACTTCTCATAATATTTAGTGTGGATTTCTTCAAGTTGTTTGGCTCTTTTGCAGTTAAGATATGCCTTGTATGATGTTTGACTGTATCCTTGAGGTTTCTTTGATCCTGCGATATGGGAACAATGTTTGTGTGAATAGAAATGCTCAGGTATTTTAAGTTGGATGGGCGACTTGCTGTCACAAGTGTCCATTGGAGCAGACATCTCATTCAATTGCAAGGATGTCAGTTTGGAATCCATACTATGAGGATCTGCATCATCAGGAGGTCGAGTTTCAATAGAGGCTTTAAGTTTTTGAACAGTTTCCTTGACTTGCAATGTTAGCCTGTTTTCATACTGGAAGCTTTTCTGAAAATTTACTGCAATATTAAACTTCTTGATTTGTTTCCCGAGGGTATGTGGGTTAGGGATTGGAGCTCTGGGAGACACCAAAGTACAAGCACTCGATGGCTCCGGCAAAGGAGTTTGAGGGATTACTGTGACCAGCTCATGGAGAGGAAGAAGTGGAAGAGGATCCATAGGGATTAGAGTCAATGATGAAGAAGAAAGGACCATTGGTTTCTTGTTGTTGATTTTGTTGATGTCTATCATTCCCAGTTTTCAGTTCTTCTTTATACTTGTCATTTGTTGCTTACTTATGGGATTTTTAGCAGACCCTGTGAAGGTTATGACTTGTCTATATTGTAGCTTTCTTGTGGTCATATTGTGAGAAGATTTTTCGATGGTGTGGAAGATAAAAACATCCAGTATCAGAAAATGCAAAATCACACCACTCCCAGCCTTTGGATGATCACATGACCAATTATGAAATTAATTATGGCTACATGCGGAAATCAAATTCATTCTATAACTCCATCAGTTTTGATCGGAGAGGTACGCCCATATAACGCTTGGAAAGCCACAATTCACACCTTTCGAATGGTACCAAACACAAGTTGAATGGACAAAAACTGCACTCTCCAGGCCAATTTTACTATCAAAATCTGGGATTTCCAGTAAAAAACGAATTTCTCTGTCAGTTCACATCCAATCTTCTCAGAACAACTGCGCCTAGAAATATATAAAAAATCCGCATCCGACAGTACCAAGCATGCGAAGAACAGATCAAAACTGAACTCTACAGAATGATATTACTATTAGAATCAACACCCATCAGTATTTTACAAATTTCTCTGTCAGTTCGCATCTGATCTGCTCAGAACCACCACTCCCAGAAAGCTGTTAAAAGTCCGCATCAAATGATACCAAGAACGTCTATTACGAATGCAAACTGCTGTTTCCACATTGAATCCCATCCCATGCACATGTCCCCATTATCAACCAGCAACAAAACACCTTAACCATTGGACTATGCCCAAATTAATATCCAAAACCTGGAGATATCCTTTCATTTCACCTCCAGAATGCTCCACATGGTCAGTGACCTCATGCTCCAAGCATTCCACATGCTCAGCAAATTGGTGACATCACTCCTCCTCATGATTCCTTTTGTTCTCATCTATGACTCACATATGACTCACCCATGAGGGAGTCATTTTCTTTAAACACAGCCACCTTCAGAAAGGTATAAAAGCTGGTAGATTTCCTGTATCCCCCCATGATCTCCTCTCTGGAAATCATCACTGTCAACCACTGTCAACTTTTCTGCTTGCCTCTAAAGAACAGTCTATCTATAAGCCATCTGGAGCTAAGTCATCTTCAAGGTTGTTGAGACAAAGCCACTGGAAGCCTTCTATGTGAATCACTAAAGCCAAGGATAGTTGCAGGACCTAAGGTTAGAGTTGCTGGACATCCAAGGAAAAGTAAGCATAATGAAATATGAATCAGGTTTTGAAGAAAGAAGGAAGAAAGACACTGACAAGACTAACTAAGCACTGACCAGTCTGTAGCCCACAGATATCCACATTTTGACCAGGAGAATGTAAACAAGAATACACAAATATCAGTAAATGAACCAATGCAACATGAACAATGTATAAGCCTTTCCACAAGCATCCCAGATGTATAAGCCTTTCCATAAGCATCCCAGACAATGTATAAGCCTTCCTACAAGCATCCCCTATGTATAAGCCTTTCTACAAGCATCCCAGATGATATATTATTGACTACTGCTAGTCCATATCCCATCCTATCCTCCACTGAACACCACACACATCTTGCAGAGTGTGATCAACCATTGAAGTAAATTAACCCAATGAATAACAACAGAAATACAGTCTCCCATCTACACACTGGCTGAACCAGATTTTGATTTGACAGTCATCAGAGCTCCCAACCCTTCTTCTACAGTAGTGGACAGGCTAAGTCAACAAATTTCTCTGCAACTTGAGAGAGGCCACCCAGACTTCCGTAAACTGTCAGAAAACACTTAAAATACACGTAGCTAAGTGATCACAGTCTTATTTCTTTACTAGCAGCACTTTTTTCATTAAAAAGAGCCAAAAATCCTGTTGGGTGCTTAATATTGAGCGCACGTGCTCATCAGTGGGCTCAAAATGTAGCTAAAGAGCAGTAGAATCCAGTGGTAGATGTTCTGGAGGGCTGAGCCCCCCAGGACACAAGAAAATTAGTATTTTATAATTACCCCCTTAAGTCAGGTCACTCCGTGGCAATGTCCAAGATCTATCCAATGTCGGCCATGCTTGTGCTCTTTCTTTCCTTCAATGGGGGACTTGCTGATTACATCCTACTTTACCCTTCAGTCTAAATTGACTAGATCTTATGACCTCACATCTGAGATTGAATCTGAAATATCTGGCTTGGATGATGAGAGTTGGGATCCACAAGCCATTCAAAATAATGAGTACCCTACTTTTGTTGCCCCTGATGATGCTCTATTGGATGATCCAACGGAATCTGATATGGAGGCCGATGATATTTATATCCATTCTATTTTCAAGAGGGCCACTGAGGAACTTGATACAGGGCCATGTATGGATCCAACTTATCACCCAAAGCAGAACAAACAAAAGTGGAAAGGGAAGGCACAGGGACACAGTGAGATTTATCCAGATCTTTATGATAGTATCCTTAGATCTCTTGCAGGATGGCCCACAAAGTATGTGAGAGGACTTGATAATGATATCATGAGCAAGACTGGACAAACGAGAAATTGCTGTGCAAAGGAGAATCCGTCTCAAGGGAACCTTGATACATTCCTTTTCTCGCCTTCATTACCTGTCAATTCTGGCAGTCCTGTGCCCCCTATTTATGTTCCCTCTCGTTCACTGTCACCTGAACCATGTAGGCAGGAGCTGCTGCCACCTCTATCTTGTCTTCCATTTCCCCCACCTCTGGAAAGAACCCAAAAATCTCTGTCTCCTATCCCCAATGAGGCGGACAATCTAGATGATGATTCTGATGATGAACTTGATGAACTCATCCATCACGACTCTCAATCTTGTGTGACTGAGATCCACTCATGGCCAGTATTAAGAAATGAGATTGATGGCATCTTACACAAACAGAAAAATAGAGCAACGCTCCCACTGAACCAGGTATGCCTTTGGCCAGATGAACTTGGGTACTTGGATGCTAACTTTCGGGATAAAAGATAAACCAACTTCAGCTTATCCATAATTTCGCCACCCTCCAAATCAAGGGATTCAAGAGAACATCTGCCAGTGTTCACCTGGCTCTGTCGCACCATGATGGAGATGGTGTTTACTTTGCACGATGAGTACAGGCTCTTGCACGACATTATCAAATGTATTAACAGCTCCCAATTGACCACCACGGAGGAAAGTGTATTGGGTCTTCTCATCTGGATGATGAGGATGTTGAGTGAGAGGCCCACTCTTGGCTTGGTTCCCAGAAAGTCAGCTTGGTGACTTCATCAAACTTTTGCAGAGCACTCAATACCTCGATCTTTCCTCAACTCAGTATTGCATTGAAGCAGCCTCTGAGCAACCGCACTGCCTGTTGCTGGCTACATAAACTTGGCTTCTGCCACAAGACTCTGATGAAAGGTGTATATATGGATGGGCATGAGCAAGTGGATGTCATTGCATACTGCAAGAATGTGTTTCTTCCTGCCATGGAGAAATTTGAGCATCGCATGGCCCAGTATCATGGGCCTGAGCTTAAGCATTGTGAACCCAATCTGCAGCCAGGCAAGAAGCGTGTCATTGCACAGTTCCATGATGAGAGCTGCTTCCATGCAAATGAATTCAAGTGGTCAGCCTGGTGTGTATTGGTTTCACTTATTTTGGTTTTATTTCATATGGCTCACTCCCTTTCAGGCTGAAGGAGGGATCCATGGTTCTCCAGAAGAAAAGTCATGGTCGCTTAATCCATGTTTCATATTTCATCAATGAAGAAGATGGGTGCCTTGTGCAACAAAATGAACAAGGCCAAATTGTTCGAGATGCATACAAGATCATTTACCCAGGTGCTGCTGGGGACCTGTGGTGGGATACTAAGCAACTTCTGACTCAAGTAACCAATGCGATCAATATCTTCAATGTCACACATCCCAATTGTGAGGCACTTTTCATATTTGATCAATCCTCTGCACACGCTTCACTCGGACCTGATGCATTGCGATCCTTTGACATGAACAAGGGAAATGGTGGAAAGCAACGCAAGCAGAAAGACACCATAATCCCCAATGATAATCCCACCATTTCCTTATGTGGAACAGTACAGAGAATGACGACAGAAAGGGGTGAGGCAAAAGGCCTACAGACAGTCCTCGAGGAACGTGGATTTGACACAAAGGGCATCCACACAAAATGTTCCCTGGTCTGCCCTTTTGAGAACAAAAAGTGTTGCTTGGCTCGGATCTTCAACAGGCAGGAAGATGTCATTAATCAGGTATCCATGTTGGAGGAACTCATCACAAAGGCAGGGCACCACTGTATTTTCTTGCCAAAGTTTCATTGTGAGTTGAACCCAATAGAGATGGTGTGTATGAACAGTTGGTCTTCTATTTCGGGGCTCTAATTGTTCTCTCCAGTACTGGGGTTATGCCAAGTACCATTACCGTGGAGTCTTCAAAAACACATTTGCGGATGCCAAAGCAGCAGTTCTTAGCAGCCTTCAGTCCTGCCCACTTGATACACTTCAACATTTTATTAATCGCACTTGGAGATTTATGTCAGCATATCGGCAGGGACTCAGGGGGAAGGCGGCTGAGTGGGCTGTGAAAAAACAGCGCTCACACTGCACTGTCTCAAGGCATGCAATGCTTGCCATTGAATCTATCCTCAACTAATCAATTCTAGTAAATAGTTGAATAATTTTTCTGATGTATATAGGCATGCCAGGAGGCTTTTTATTTTTATTTTTCTGCCCAAAATCCAGTGGGCACTAAATATTGATCACATGACCTCAATTAGGGGTGTTTCTGAACCGCAGAGACCAGGGGAATCCAAAAAACCACATTTCAAAGCCTCAAAGTCACTGGATCAACCTCAGTGAAACTTTCCATCTTTGCCTGTCCACTACTGTATACCACCCTGGTCCACAGAAAAGTCACCCCATGACTTCTGTTGAATTTGACATGGAATGGCTAAGCAGGCAACTCTATAGTGCACACCAGGGAAACCCAGCTTCTGTGACTGTTGGGATGTGACATATGGAGATGCAGTTGATTGCACATAAAACACCTGTCAAGGGTACCCCACTCAGTTTCAACTTGAATATCTGGCCAACCATTGGGGGCAAAATGAACTTGGACATTTTCCAGATCATGAGGTGGCAATTGCTGATCTCAGCAGCAGCAGTGTTTCTTCAAATTTAGAGAGTTTTGCATGTACAAAATTTCAACCAGCATGGCGAATAATATTGGAACCAGAGCTGGATTGACCTTGGTATTTCAAGCCCACTATGTAGTCCTCTTCCTCTTTGTTATCAACCTGTTTGTTGTCAATACCTTCATCACCTCCATCATCATCATCACCTCCATCATCATCATCATCTTCATCATCACCCCATTATCATCATCTTCCCCCCTTGGCATTATGTTTTTCTCCTTTGTTTCTGATTTATGTATGGATTTATGTATGTATGTAATGATACATCTAGGATGAATATAGTTGTTCACCTGCTCTACATTTTCCCACCCACCCTTAGAACAATTTCAAGTATGTAGTCAATCTGCTCTTGGCCCCTGCAGGAGCCTACACAGTATATAAATGAGAATTCCAACCAACCCACTCTTCATTCAGACCTGGAGAAATTATGGCAATTGCCAATATCAATTTGTTCTCAGTGTCTTATCTCTTGATACCATGTCTGGAGTTTGATGGCATGTCAAAACTCCAACCATACTACACTGTCTCTATGTAAATCTTGTGGTCTGGAGTTTGACAGTGCCTTGCACTCCCAACTCTGGCTGCACTCACTTCAACTTTTCCACACATCCATTGTGGTCTGGAGTTTTACAGTGCTTTGCACTCCCAACTCTGACTACCCTAGTCTCAACTTTTCCACACATCCATCATGGCCTGGAGTTTGACAGTACACTGCATTGTGCTCCCAACTCTGGCTGTGTTAATATCTGGTTTTCCATCCAGCCATCATGGTTTGGATTTTGACACTGCACCTATTGCACTCCCCTGCTGCTAAAATCCCAAGTTCCATAACAACATACTCCTTCACATTCACTATGCCACCAAAAGCACAAAAAATGTATAAGAGAAATAAACAGGTGACAGTGCCAACTGCCAGCCCAGCCTTTTCTAAGGGTAAAATGGCAGATATGGCCAGGCCTTCCACTAAGCCCAGAGCAATGGGGTCATCTGATGTGCCCATGAAAAGTGTAGTTGGTGATATAGTTCAACAGTCAGCAGCTCTTCACATGAAATGGAGTGTTGAAATACCACCATGACAGTCAGATGCACCATTGTTGTCAGGGGCCCTCCACCCCCTAATCCAAATCCATGGCAGACATAAATCCTGCTCACTCACCTGTCAGCTCCCTTGCCAATTCCCCAGTCCACAATACTGTCAATTCTCCAGCCCTCTCTACTGGCAGTTCTCTGGCTCCTTGGAATTCCTTGTAGTGCTCCTCACAGATCGGATCGGATGCAGATTGGATGGCATCTGTTCAGATTGAGGGCACCCAAGGGGGGGATCCAAATCCGCAGATTGAAATCCATCAATCTGCAGATGGAATCCATGGATTTCAATATAAAGGCCATGACCAAGCAAGAAAGGGACAAACTTTTTTTGAGATATCACTGGAGCCTTTCAGCTGGGCTTCCCCACACTGAAGACATGTGTAACTACTCACAAGCACAATAATGATGTTCAACTGGGACTAAAAATTGACAAAGGGCCTCATACTAGGACCCCCACAAGCTCTGGGTGAGGGGGGGTGAAACCCACCACATGTCTCTATTACCATAAAGAGTAATTTCCCACATCCTGGAATTAGCCATGTCAACATTTGCATACTATATCTCAAGTCTAGGGACTCTAGGCTGCATCAGGGTGCAAGCACACCTATTCTGTATCAGTTACAGGTAATTTAATTGCATTTTTATAATGTTTGAAGCTGATTTATGATCCAAATCCCTGCCTGTGGCCAAGATCTGCAGATCTGGATGATCTGCAGATTTTTGTCAGATTACCATCCTTGGATGGAGGCCTGCCCAATGGGGGATCCAGATCTGAGCCCATCCAAGGATCTGTGGATTGGATCTGCAGAGATCCAATCTGTGAGGAGCCCTAATTCCTTGGGCTCTCCTCACAGTTCCCCAGCTTCCCCTGGCAATTCTCCATACCACTCTTCACTCCAGTTGCATTTGCCCCACTTGCATTTGCCCCTTTCCTTTATTTTGATGAACCAGATTTTGATTTCCACACTCCCACTCAAGACCATAGGGGTGATACTCCCCTGTTCCTTGATGATGGGGAAGGAAGTGAGGATGAGATTGACCACAGTCTTGAGAATGGTGGAGGCATTGATAGTGGTGATGAGGTCCTGGCCAAATATCTTGGAGGCCCCTTTACTGAGCAACAAATTGCTGAGATTAGGGAGACAGAGGGTAGATTGGGAGTTGTGAGATGTAGAGGGTGAAGTTGGTTCGACCGCCTCGTCAGCTAGAGGGAACCAATGTAATATCATGTTATTCGACTTCGAATATATGCGGGAGTTGTCATTAGATGAGGTGGAGTTGACATTCCTGTAAACAGAAGGAAGAGATAAATCCTCCCGCTCTATGCACTGGCTTCAAGTGGACGGGCCATGCATGAGGCTAAGCACTGGCTTCACCTCATATGTGGGAGAAGCGGAGGGAGGGGGGGAAGGAATGAGGGAGGTGTGGTAGTAGCTGGTGAAAGGGCCAGACTACTATCTAAGGGGCAAAGGGATGATCAGCTGATAAAGTAGGGATAGGGAGCTTACTTAGTAGAGTCGCGCTCGTACGTGACTCTCCCTTATCCTTCTTAACACTGTGCTCTGTGGCGACAGTTCGGGTAGCTTCGCCAAGTGAGTCATAACATGACTAGGTCGCATGGCTGCATAGTTTCATGGGTCTCGTGAGAGTGAAGGAGTCCGGGCAAAAAGATGGATTTGATTCCGCTGCATCAGTGACTTAGAATCATCGTGGCCATGCTATTATGTAATAGTACAGAGGACAGGATGAACGGGGAAATAACCATTATGTACATATGGAACCTTGAGTACTATATTACAATAATTGGTGCACCCAGGTCTTCAGTTGGTATGACAACCAGTGGGGCCACCTCATATCTTGTGCACCAGCTGTAGTGCTGAAGTTCACACTTGATTTCATCCATAGATAGCCCTCGAGATTTTAGCCACCAATGGGCAGCATCAAATCCTTTTGCCAAGAGTTTGACATTAGTACTCAGCTTAAGCGAGGCAACTGCCAGTCTTCCATCATCAACATAGAGGGTCATTACAAGCTTGGTACACCTGTTCCTCTTTATTTCCCATTTTAGTGAGACCCCCAGCTGGTCACCAGATACTGCATTCTGGATGAGCGTCGCCATAGGGGCCATGAAGATTTCTGCCAGGACTGGTGAGACACAAGACCCCTGGGGGATCCCTGTCTCTGTCACTCACAGACTGTCTTGTTTGCCATCAAGACAGATAGAACTCAGTCGGTGGCTCAGGAAGGAAGGCATCCACTTTATTAGTGGAAGCGGGAGGTGGATCTCCCTCATTGTTGACAGTAGCAGTGGATGTGAGACAAAGTCAAAGAACCCAGTGATGTCAAATGTGACTGCCAACATTACCAGTCCTACATTGTGAGCAGCTTCTATGTCATGCACTGCTGCCAGAGCAGCATCCTCAGCTGAGCATCCTGGGACACCCCAAATTGGTCAGTGGGCAGGAGCTCATGGCTCAGAACCAGGTGCACCATTCAGCAGGCAGCTATACACTCTATAGCCTTCCCTAGAACTTCCAGCAGTTGGATTAGTCTGTATGAACATGGTTTTGCATACAAGTCTTTATTAGGTTTCCTCAGTGCAATCACAATTGAGGTGTGAAATGGCTTTGGGTGGTGGCCAATTTCAATTGAGAGGGCGCAGATGAGAAATAGTTCATTGGCAGCTGTCGCCCATGCCCATTGGTATGCTCTACCTGTCATTTCACTGATTCCTGGCATGTTTAGTGGCACTGCCATAAATATTGAGTCACAGACCTCATGTCTAGTCACCTTCATCCATGCAATGTCATCCGCTCATTCATCCATCTCTGGGTAGCATGCCTCAGGCAGTACTGGTGGAGTTGGGAATAGAGCCATTCTTAGGGCATTGCACTTATCTTCATGGCTAACCACAGCCTCCACCCCTTCACCCTGGTAAATTGAGGGAGACATGAGTTGGTGTGTCCTGCGAGTCCACTTGGCAAATGAATAGATTGTCTGTGGAGTAGCTTGTTCAACAAGTGTGTTATAATAACTCAGCTTGGTCTTTTTATAGCGATGTCTGAACACTGCCTGGAGATGTGTGACATCATTCTTCATGTCCATGGTCACCTCCCAGTTTGCTGCTAGAGTGTCCCTGATTAGTGACCTTGCTGCTGAGACTGCATTCAGAATGGTGGTCAGCTCAGGCATCCACCATGGTTTTGCTCATGGTGATGGGCAGCAGATTGGGACTGCTGCCTTCACAGCCTTTTGCATTGCATTCTGGAGGTATTCAGTAGTGCAGTCAAGTGCCAATGGACTTACAGCATTAATTCCATGGGCTGACAGGGGACCAAAGACCTCATCATATTTGTCTTCATTATCGTGTAATGAGCTGTGGAGTGTTGCCATGAATGTCTGTTTGTCCACATGTTTCCAATTGTACTTAGCTTCGGACAGGTTAAGTATTTCGTCACCAGCATTCTTGATAGTGAAGAATATAGCATAGTGATCTGAGTCAGCATTTGAGTCCTTCTCCACTGACCATTCGGTTAGGGCGTGGGTCTCATCAGCTCTCTCATTTGTGAAGGTTAGATCAAGGTGGAGAGAGGAACTCAGCACTCTTTGATTGCCATGTCATCAGGTTATGTGGATTATGCAGTGTGAAGTTGTTCTCATGTAGCCATGATACCATATCATTTGCTCATTGGTCCCCATTTCCATCCATTTTGCAGCATATTGGGTGGTGGAGGTTCCAGTCCCCTGTCAAGATCGTAGCTGTGTCAATGTCAAAGATAATTTCATGCAAATGGTCAACTGAGAATCCATCCTCTTCTGCAGCTGCCAATTGGTTGTAAATATTGACCAGTCACATCATTGGTTGGTTAGCTCCTTGACACTTGACATCAAGGACCTGGATATCCAAATAGTCAATTATATCTGTACAGGATACTACATCAAGTCTGGCCTCCACACAGATGTATGCCATGACCCTTGGGCGATGGTCTTCAGGGATGGATGACAACAGCATTATGGGTTGCCAGCCTTGCATACTTACTGCCCCCCAGACATCCTCAGCACTCATTATGCTTCCATACCATGGTTCTTGGAAGAGGACTATGTCAAAGTCATGCTCATGGGTTGATGCTATGTTGAGGGCTGTGTGACAGATCTGGTTGCTGTGGGCAGTGTTCAGGCAATACACATTGATGAGGGGGCTCTTCAGCGGTGACTCAATTGATGGCATGGGGGAGTGGGGAGGTGCCATTCTCAGGCACCCTCAGATTAGCATCTACAAGTTTGGGTTTTGATGAATAATAGTTAGCTTCTGGCCGTTTCCCTTTGTGGGCTGATGAAGTGGGGTACACTGCCTCATCAGTATTCATATGGTCATCACATGCATGATCACCCTTGTCCTGGTTTTCTTGTCATCTAGAGTCTGCCTCAGCCAGCAGAGCCCAGCATGCCTTCCTAAGTTTGAAGTCTTCATGGTCCTTCTTGTTTTCAATGTCTCTTTTCGATTCAGCTGTACTGGCTGAAGGGGACTGCATTGGATCTGTAGGGTCCTTTACCTCAGTTTCATTAGCTTTGGCATTTTTCTTATGGTTTGTAGGTTTGCCACCCCCTGATGGTGCAACACCGCCCAGGGCCTTCTGTTTACCTAAGTGCTTGGTGCATGCATTGCACATTTTGGACCTAGCTTCATGGTCACCTGCACAGTTAACACACTTTCTGGGCCCTTCTGTGGGGTGATTGTCAGTTGAGTGGTCTGTGCTCATGCAGACATTACACATTGCTCCTGTTCGGCATGCATCTGTGCGGTGGTCAATGGAGCTGCATAGGTTGCAGTAGTAAACTTGCAGGTATTCAATGTAATGAGATGTCCGGCATGACATGCTGAACAGGTAGAGTACCCCCTGGTTTCTAAACTTAGATGCGTCTTTGTCCGATGCAAAGCTGAAGGAGATTGATGTGCTGGATTGAAGTGCGAGGACTGACTCATAACCAAGCCAGGATGGCTGGCCATGTGCCACAAGGTCCTTGAACCCAGCCCATTTGTCAGCAAGCTCTTCCGTTACCTGTTGTATTGTAACATGTTGGCCATCAATGTGTGTTGGGACATGGTCGAGTTTTACCCTGTGGTAACATGGTCAGGGTGGGCTTTAAATTGGTTTGGGCTAATAAGAGAAGCAATTAGAGCATAGTAGTCTTTCATATCCTCTGCTGTTGTATGTTCACCAGTAATGATGATCGTGTTCCCATTGAGGAAATATTGGATTGCATCAATGTGGTCTTCTTGGTGGGCGTTCACATGTGCTAGGGCATCGTTAATTTTCAAGACAGCCATGCAGCCTACTTCTCATTTTTCAGGCTCAATCTTGGGGAAGAATTCAATGAGGAGGCAATTATTGTGATTTCGTTGAGAGGGGTTTGATGGAGGGGTGACAGCCTTCTTCTTTGGGGTCAGCTTGATTGGGAGTGGGTTACTTGAGCACTTCATAGTGGCTGACCATGGGGCTGGGGCATGGATGGATGCCAAGCGGTCATCCTGTGGTGCATTGTTGGTTCTGCCTGCATGTGGGTTATCTGGGAGCACCTGGGGCAGTTTAGAATCTAGGATATGGGTGAGCACAGTGATGGAGTCAGCATTTTGGGCCAGAGCCGATGCCTGTTCTGCATTTGTATGGTGTAGCACCAGCATCATGGGGTCTTCAGGATGGTTGTCAGGCATCAGATCCAAGTCTTCTACAAATCCCATGTATATGGCAAGTTCACATGTGATCTTCCTCAATGGGTATGTGAGTTTGTCCAAGTGTGGGTCTTCCTCTCTCATGGTGGAGTCTATTTCTCAAATAACATCAAAAGCATGGGTCAGTTTCCTAACAGCATACTCAATTTGTTCCAGAGTTGGGTCCTTTTCTTCAATTGTCATGTCCGCTGCCACATCGGCCTGTTCACTGGCCACTTCAGATTGTTGCCTAATCGAGTTTGCTGACTGCAATGCATGGGCTTGGGTCAACAGTGGGGTCATACCACAATTCCTCACAGATAGACAGTCCCATGAGTTGGTCAGGTATGGTGTGTCACAGTGGTCTTGCTTTGAAGCTACCATTCTTCCCCGAGGGTTGAGTCTAACAGTGCCTTCAACAACAGGGGACTTAAAACGACCCAGGCTGGGCTCATTTTGTGTGGACATATCAGACGGGGCCCTTTTTTAGGGTTGGGGTATGGGATGTGATGGGGGATGTGTGGAACTCATTTCAATCTTTCGATTTTACTTTTACTATGCACATGATGTGGTGGTGAGTTGTGCCAATGTAGTCTGGCTGTGCCACATGGTCAGTGACCTCATGCTCCAAGCATTCCACATGCTCAGCAAATTGGTGACATCACCCCTCTATGATTTCTTTTGTTCTCTTTATGAATGACATCACTATGACATCATCTATGGATGACTCAGCTATGACTGCATTATGACATCATTTTGTTATTTCTCTTTTGTTCTACTCCACTATGATCTCATAGTTTTATTACTCTTTTGTTCTTGCTCCATGCACAGCCACCTCCAGAAAGGTATAAAAGCTGGTAGATTTCCTGTATCCCCCCATGATCTCCTCTCTGGAAATCATCACTGTCAACCACTGTCAACTTTTCTGCTTGCCTCCAAAGAACAGTCTATCTATAAGCCATCTGGAGCTAAGTCATCTTCAAGGTTGTTGAGACAAAACCACTGGAAGCCCTCTACACAAATCACTAAAGGCAAGGGTAGTTGCAGGACCTAAGGTTAGAGTTGCTGGACATCCAAGGAAAAGTAAGCATAACAAAATACAAATCAGGTTTTGAAGAAAGAAGGAAGAAACATACTAACAAGACTAACCAAGCACTGACCAGTCTGTAACCCACAGATATCTGCATTTTGACCAGGAGAACATAAACAAGAATACACAAATATCAGTAAATGAACCAACACAACATGAACAATGTATAAGCCTTTCTACAAGCATCCCCTATGTATAAGCCTTTCCACAAGCATCCTACACAACATATAAGCCTTTCCACAAGCATCCCACACAACATATAAGCCTTCCTACAAGCATCCCAGACAATATATCATTGACTACTGCTAGTCCATATCCCATCCTACACTGAACACCATACACATCTTGCAGAGTGTGATCAACCATTGAAGCAAACCAACCCAATGAATAACAACAGAAATACAGTCTCCCATCTACACACTGGCTGAACCAGATTTTGATTTGACAGTCATTGGAGCTCCCAACCCTTCTTCTATACCAGATATCACCTTTGCACTGTGCACCCTAATCAACACTCATCAACTCCTGGATCTTTGCACCTCCTGGCTCTTAAATGATTTTACCACTACCTGCTGGCCACAAAGGACAACCAGCTGGTATTCAGTGGAAGTACCAAAGAAAAGGAGCTTATCAGGTATGTAGACTCAGACTGGGCCTCTGATCCCATAGACCACAAGTCTGTCACTAGATACATCTTCCTACTTTATGGCTCTGCTATCAGTTGGGCCTCAAAGAAGCAACCCACAGTGGCACTCTCCAGCACTGAAGGAGAGTACATGGCAGCTGCGCAAAGTACATGCAAGGCTGTGTGGCTGCATCAACTACTTGCCAACATAGGTTATGATATATCCACACCTACTGTCTTATGGATTGACAACCAATCAGCAATCACTATCACCTGAAACCCTACCTTCCATGCCAGATCCAAACATATTGAAGTCCATCACCACTTTGTCTGAGAGAAACTTGCAGATAACATAATCAATCTCACATATGTCCCAACAGACAATCAGATCATGGATGTCCTTACAAAGGGACTTCCCCTAGTCAAACTCGAGAAGTTTTGTGTGGCCATGGGAATCTCTGCCCCTGCATCCAGCTGAGTGGGTGTGTTGGAGTGCAGCTGGATATGGTATAACAACCTGATGACTTCATCAGTGTTGATCACCCATTCATTTATTGTTTCTGCCTACTATTATTGATACCTGGCATTGCTGATTACTTATATATTAGTATATGAGCATTCTGTGCTCCCTCAGTTCTTTTATCAGAGACTGAGGTTAGCTCTTTTCTATTCTCTCTTCAATAGTATAGTACCTTACCAGAACCTGCTGTAGTTCTGTCATTCTAGGTACTTTATCCCAATATCAGTTCTTTTATCAGAGACTGAGTTCTGTTGTTCTAGTATATATATGAGTACTCCACCAATATGAATAAACTACATTTCCTCTGGGTGTACTTTCTTCCCTACTTTAGGGGGTGAAACTCCCTCTCTTTAGCAGGCTCCAGGGCTGGACTTTGTGTGCTGCCTGGTTGCCATGTTGCTCCACCAAAAAAGAAAAAAAAAAAAAAAGAATAGAGATTCTGACAGTCTCATACTAATAAGTTAAGGTAAGAAAAGAAAAAGAAATGAGGGCCAGTACCGAA
>MU129266.1:7185-36928 GCA_014904985.1 Hydnum rufescens UP504
GTCTGTTGGTCTCCGAGTGATGGCTTGCTAAACGTAGTCGCAGAGTGGTTGGGACGATAATTTGGAAAGAATAAAGCACGATCGTTAGTTGGAGTAGCGGCCAAGAGACATCCGGAGTTCAAAGAGAGTGTGGTTTTGTAAGTGTCTGCCCACCTCCAGGGTGCAGGATGGCTATGGCGACAGTCCGCCAGGTCGTGTTCTTCCACCGGGTCTGGAAGACGTGATGTATATTTGTGGTGACGTAAAAGCATTGGAGGCGCCTGCTTTTCTTGCAGTCTACTTCCTCAATGCCTATTCTGGATGGCGAACTACTGACTCGGTGTTGGAAATTCAAGTAATGTCTAGCCTTTATAGCATTCGAATGGTGTTTCCGCTTTGAGCCTGACGTATGTTGCCCTCTAGTCCCTTTCTGTTGTCTTCCAAATGTTATATTAGTGTTGGATCAGCGTTAGGCTGGTTTGTTCACTGTTTGATCTTTCTTAGCCTCCAGCTATGGATTTCATGTATGATTCGGAGTGGTGGACGATTTTGTACGAATAATTTGTTTGACTGTTTTATTTCGATTAACAAAGTTTCATAGGATGTCGATTTCTCATTTTTTTTTTTTTTGTTTTTGTGTTGTAATTGGCCCTGTGGTCGTATTGCTGGACTGCTAAAATAGTTTGGTTTTGAGACCATTAGCCAGTTTGGTAACCAATATTGTTGGCTGTGAGGTTTAATAATCTCTTGAGGATCCACCCGTGGTCCAGTGTCTAAAGTTCCTGTGCAGTGGGCTCCTGAATTGCGCCTTTCATTTGATTGACGATAGTTTCTCATTGAAGTTCACCATAGAGACCCGTTCGATTTAGGATATTTTTACTTAGATTATTTTTTTACCGAATGGAATGTTGGCATACTTTGGATTGGTAGTTATGTAGTATATATGACCTGTCTTCATCCTTTCCCTATGGTCTGATCGTATGTTTCAGGTCCTTTTTTCCTCCCAGCCCATTATTTTTGTTTTTTTGTTTTTCATCGTTTTCTTTTTGTTGTTTTTTTTTTGGGTGGCTTTTTCGTTTTTTTGTTGTGTTTATGTTTTGGTGTTCGGTTTTTTGTCGTTTTGGTTATCATGGTTTTTTTTTTTTTTTGTGTTTGGGTTTTGTTTGTTTGTTGTTGTTTGTTTTTGTTTGAGTGTTGTTCGGATGTGTTTGTCGTAGTGAGTATTCGTTCGTTGGGTGTGTCTTGTAGTACATTTGGTCTGTTGCGTCGTTTTTGTTAGTCTTTGCGTTTTGTGGTTGTTTTTTGTTTGTTGTGTGGGTGTGTGCTCTTCAGTGTGGTTTTTCTTTGATTGTGGGTGTTATTGCTTGTTTTGGTTGTTTTGTTGTTGGTTAGGTGGTTGTTGGTTGTTGTTATGGTTGTGTTGGTTGTATTTTCTGTGTGTGTCTGTGTCTTTTGATTTGTGTGAGTGTTCGGTTTGTTGTTGTGTTTTGTAGTGGTGTGTTTGGTTTATTTTTGGTTTGGGTGTTTCGGTTTTTGCTTGCTTGGTTTGTTTTGATTGTAGGTCTGATGTGTTTTTTTAACTACTATTTGATTGGATTACGGATCTGTTCCCAGCCATTGCAAAAAAGAAATATGCTGCTTGCGAATGAGTATTGGTCCGAGGCTTGTACGAATGGAGTGATCAAGGCGACTTCATTCGCTGTTGACTTCCTTGTCGTGCCATCAATTGCCCTCTATTCATGAAAATGTATATGTGGACTATGGCCGCACCGCAACAGATAATGAATGTCGCTATAGGGATTTTGCACCATATTTATCTTTGGTAAGTCCGATGGGAGGGCCATAGGAGTGGTGTGTAGTGCGCTGATTCAATGTTTTCAGGTTTTTTTGATGACACAGACAGGCATGGCTGGTGATCTGGAGCCAACATGTGTGGTCCAACTTTCCCACCGGGGTATTTTTCCTTTCCCCCTCCGCTTTGGTTATCCCATTGGAATTTGGACAAAAGGAGTTTTATTCTGGCCAATATCCTCTGCAATATCATCACGACTCTCCAAAGGACAGCGTCCAACGGTCTAAATGACATCCTTATCTGCACAAAATAGACAGTGGAAGGGAAAGCCTTGCGTCTTCTCTTCACCTCCGGGTCTAGATGTTTCAGTCTCCTTATACTCTGGTGGATTTGGACTCAGTGGGCCGTAATAGCCCTGGCCCAGGCCAATTGGTTAAAGTATACTGGCCGCCTCAGTGGTTGGATAGTACGTTTGTTCAGACTACATGTTCCTGCTATTTGGAAGTTACAGTTTTGCTGGTGATTCATGCCATTGGGTACTTGTGAATCCATGAAGAGTTCTTGCTCTTGGATTATTTGAAGGATGGGCATTGCTGGTTTATAGTGCGGTGGTACCCGCTGACTGGGAGGTGGGTTTTTGTTTTATTTGATGCAGCCCATGCTGTAAATTTTTTCAAAAAATGGCGGTAACTTTACTGTAATTGATTTTTACATTAAGTACGGTAACTTGCAGTAACTTTTTTGCATCAAAAGTTTTTGTCATCAAAGCTTGGGTATCCTGTTTCATTAAACCTTTTGCATCCAGGCTATTATTTATTTATTTCCAGTTACATAATATATATATATTGAATATATGAATGGTAAAATTTCCTAAATGTCAGTAATTAGATAGTCCAATAAGAAGGAGGGTTGCCATTAGATAATATCCATAAAAACCTTGGATAATATCCAGACAAAAAATCTGATTTATAAAAAAAAAGTAAAAATAAATTAAAATTATCCAGTTCATAATACACTGAATTGACTATTGAAAAAATTGAAATGCGATAATTAGATGAACTACATCCAGAAAAAATTTTCCCCATCCAGCCAATGGGGCCAGGACAGGGGGGTGGTGCCTGGGATGGATGGATGGACCCCTAGGGACCTGCTGATACAGTGAAAAAACCAGGCCCAGGGCCACTGGTTAGTGCCTGAAACAATGAGAACAGTAAAAACAGCACCGGAACCACCTGGAAATTGCCGCAAAATAAGCGCTGGGCGGACGAGTCTGAAATTTGGCACATGATTAGAGACTATTAGGACGCAAATCATATCAAAATTTCAGCCCAATCCATGCATTACTTATGGAGATATCAGCCAAACAGGTTTACACATTAAAAATTGATTTCCTCCCCCTATAAAATAGCTAGGGACTTGAAACTTTACACAGATTATAATGTCATTATCAAGTAATCATGTGCCAAAAATCAGCCCAATCCATCCACTTAAAGAGGGGGAACTGGGCAAGGGGGACTGGAACCACCGGAAGATGCCGGAAAATAAGCGCTGGGTGGACGAGTCTGAAACTCGGCACATAGGAAGAGACTATTAGACCAAAAATCATATCAAAATTTCAGCCCAATCCATGCATTACTTATGGAGATATGAGCCAAACAAGTCTGGACATTGAAAATTGATTGACCCCCCCTACAGTCAAGATATGAACTTGAAATTTTACACAGAGTATAGTCATATAATGGACTATATGTATACCAAATATCAGCCCAATCAGTTGGGTTTGAGACATTCAACTCCCTTGGCAGGCAGAAAAGAGAAAAAACCCCACCATAAATGTGAATCACCCCACATTGGCCCAAAATAGGTGGAATTGACCTGTAATATTATGATACAGACTATATCCAAAAATGGAATGAATTGGATGTGTGGAAGTGGCTGAAATTGAGGGGGAGGGGGAGGACAATCAAAAGGGAATTACACAGGATGTAGAGCAGGGATGGATCTGATATTAGGCCACTAGTGTAATACAGATATGGGGAGTTCATATGCCAAATATCAGCCTAACCAGACTCCATTTAGGCATTGCTCCACATCATCCCCCCTTAACTCACAATTTCCTACCCAGGGCCTTCCATCCATGCCATTACCCTGAAAATTCACAGTTGGCCCATCCAAACACATTCATAACATCCCTCAAAATTTCAGATATCTTATTGCAATGTGAGACCTTGCAGAATATTTTCAAGTTTCACTGTAATACACCCTGCCAGTGGGGGCACTTCCAGGGCTCCAATGACTCTGATTTTTTGTAGGCCACACCTGGTCACCATTTGAGGCCCAGGTGCAAAATTTCAGGCCATTCTAAGCACTTCTGGCATTGGTCACATGACCCAGATCTTCCCCTCCCCCTGCTTCACTCAGTGATCCAATTTGCATGGACTTTGTGGCCATTTGTAGTAGTAGTAGGTGACACCCCATGATTCCAATTTGAAGACATTCCATGGAATATTTATTGAGTTATTCAAGAAACATTCCAGATCAATTCAATTTGAGGTCAGAACTACAGTATTTAGTGGAAATACCGTGGTTCTGACCTCAAATTGAATTGATCTGGAATGTTTCTTGAATAACTCAATAAATATTCCATGGAATGTCTTCAAATTGGAATCATGGGGTGTCACCTACTACTACTACAAATGGCCACAAAGTCCATGCAAATTGGATCACTGAGTGAAGCAGGGGGAGGGGAAGATCTGGGTCATGTGACCAATGCCAGAAGTGCTTAGAATGGCCTGAAATTTTGCACCTGGGCCTCAAATGGTGACCAGGTGTGGCCTACAAAAAATCAGAGTCATTGGAGCCTGGAAGTGCCCCCACTGGCAGGGTGTATTACAGTGAAACTTGAAAATATTCTGCAAGGTCTCACATTGCAATAAGATATCTGAAATTTTGAGGGATGTTATGAATGTGTTTGGATGGGCCAACTGTGAATTTTCAGGGTAATGGCATGGATGGAAGGCCCTGGGTAGGAAATTGTGAGTTAGGGGGGGATGATGTGGAGCAATGCCTAAATGGAGTCTGGTTAGGCTGATATTTGGCATATGAACTCCCCATATCTGTATTACACTAGTGGCCTAATATCAGATCCATCCCTGCTCTACATCCTGTGTAATTCCCTTTTGATTGTCCTCCCCCTCCCCCTCAATTTCAGCCACTTCCACACATCCAATTCATTCCATTTTTGGATATAGTTTGTATCATAATATTACAGGTCAATTCCACCTATTTTGGGCCCAATGTGGGGTGATTCACATTTATGGTGGGGTTTTTTCTCTTTTCTGCCTGCCAAGGGAGTTGAATGTCTCAAACCCAACTGATTGGGCTGATATTTGGTATACATATAGTCCATTATATGACTATACTCTGTGTAAAATTTCAAGTTCATATCTTGACTGTAGGGGGGGTCAATCAATTTTCAATGTCCAGACTTGTTTGGCTCATATCTCCATAAGTAATGCATGGATTGGGCTGAAATTTTGATATGATTTTTGGTCTAATAGTCTCTTCCTATGTGCCGAGTTTCAGACTCGTCCACCCAGCGCTTATTTTCCGGCATCTTCCGGTGGTTCCAGTCCCCCTTGCCCAGTTCCCCCTCTTTAAGTGGATGGATTGGGCTGATTTTTGGCACATGATTACTTCATAATGACATTATAATCTGTGTAAAGTTTCAAGTCCCTAGCTATTTTATAGGGGGAGGAAATCAATTTTTAATGTGTAAACTTGTTTGGCTGATATCTCCATAAGTATTGCATGGATTGGGCTGAAATTTTGATATGATTTTCGGTCCAATAGTCTCTTTATACGTGCCAAATTTCAGACTTGTCCACTCAGTTCCTATTTTCCGGCAACTTCCGGTGGTTCCAGTCCCCCCTGCCCAGTTCCCCCTCTTTAAGTGGATGGATTGGGCTGATTTTTGGCACATGATTACTTCATAATGACATCATAATTGGTGTAAATTTTCAAGTCCCTAGCTATTTTATAGGGGGAGGAAATCAATTTTTAATGTGTAAACCTGTTTGGCTCATATCTCCCTAAGTAATGCATGGATTGGGGTGAAATTTTGATATGATTTGCATCCTAATATTCTCTAATCATGTGCCAAATTTCAGACATGTCCACCCAGTGCTTAGTGTCCAGCAACTTCCGGTGGTTCTGGTCCTCCCTGCCCAGTTCCCCCTCTTTAGGTTCATGTATTGGCTGATTTTTGGCACATAGTTGCTTCATAGTGACCTCATACTATGTGTGAATTTTCAAGTCCCTAGCTATTTTATAGGGGGAGGAAATCAATTTTTAATGTCTAATCCTGTTTGGCCCATATCTCCATAAGTAATGCATGGATTGGGCTGAAAGTTTGATATGATTTGCGTCCTAATAGTCTCTAATTATGTGCCAAATTTCAGACTCGTCCACCCAGCGCTTATTTTGCGGCAATTTCCGGTGGTTCCGGTGCTGTTTTTACTGTTCTCATTGTTTCAGGCACTAACCAGTGGCCCTGGGCCTGGTTTTTTCACTGTATCAGGGTCCCTAGGGGTCCATCCATCCATCCCAGGCACCACCCCCTGGTCCTGGGCCCCCATTGGGCTGGATGGGGAAATTTTTCTGGATGTAGTTCATCTAATTTCCGCATTTAGGCTTTTTTTCAATAGGAATCAGTGTATTATGTAACTGGATACCATTTGGGAATCATTATATAATATTTTTAGTCACCCCAAACCCAGTATGGAAATTATCCTAAATAGGAAATGATTGGATGCAAATCCATGAAGAACCCAACTGAGCCATTGGCTGATATTAAAATGCCTGGGGTTACCACAGCTGATGCAATAGCCAACCTGATGCATCAAAAACGCGGTAACGGTAACTTACTGTAATCTTTGCAAAGCTCTTACGGTAACTTACTGTTTCCAAT
Organism: Hydnum rufescens UP504; assembly: GCA_014904985.1. NCBI lineage: Eukaryota > Fungi > Basidiomycota > Agaricomycetes > Cantharellales > Hydnaceae > Hydnum > Hydnum rufescens. The sequence continues at coordinate 13,926 of MU129266.1, forward strand.
GCAAAAAGGCTACATCATCAGGTGTTTGATGCCTTCCCCTTCATGTCCTTTGGGTATACCACAAGGTTAGCCCTGAGTATCTGGGCATGATATATCTAAGCCTTTATTTTGAAACCGTGCCTTCTTGTCTTTGCTGCCTACTGTAAGATTGCCAGTTTCCCAATTGGTCAATGGAAATCTCCGGTGACGGGAAATTTCCGTTCAAGCCACCTCCATTGCTGCCTCATCATCAAATCTCACTGCTCTCCACAATTGATTGCCAGATCCGCACAGTCTTCTTTAACAGAGACTGTTCTTCTGCTGTCATATTGTACGATCTGCCTATTCCCGGACTCCTTAACCCATGGCATCCTCCACCAAACGAAAATTTGATGCTCACCAGGATTTCAGCATTGAGGAGAATGGGGTAACCCACCACTACCACTTCATCCCCTCCCCAACCAAGAAACGTCGCCGAAGATATCCCATTGGCACTGCATACAAGGGTTGCGTCATCCAGCCCATAGTCTATGAGGGCGCCAGCAACACTCCCGCCACCCCTGTCAAAGCTCGAAGCCGGGCAGTTATCCAGCCATCTCCCGGTCATCAACAGACCATCTCAAATTCTTTGCCTGGGGGGGCCTTTGGGGCTGCCGATGAGGGATGGGAGGACATTCAAGAGGAGGACATTCGAGAGGACAGTTGTACCCCTGGCTTGCCATGGCTGGACAGTCGTACACCTCTACTGGGAAGTACCGCAATGGCTTCCCACCCCCAATGGGAGAAATGGAAAGAAATTTCTGCGGACCACTGGAAGCACCTGATTCCCACCCTTGTCAGACCATTCATGCGCTGGTGCCAGGAGATGTCATATGGGCGGCATGAGGGGTCTCAGCACATCATACCCCTAAATTGCAAATGTGGGAAGAGTGCTTGCCGTGTGGAGGTGACAGCGGTGTACATGGACTGTGAGTTCAGGGAATACAACGCTTCCTTCCTAGCATTGAGGGATTTTTACTACCAGGACTGGAACACCACTCCTTGACGTATTGCGAATGTTGCCCTCTGGCCTTAACTTTAGTGGCCATGGGGCTATTTCCGGCCTCGCCGATTCGCCCTTCCATTGCCTTCTCCCTTAGCCATCTCCTCTTTTCCAGTAAACTCTTCATCTATATATCCCCCAACATCACTGCCTGGTGCAGCACAATCAGTTCCAACCTCGTTGAAAAGAGATTCACCCCTTCTGCTACCATGAGTAAATTAATTACCCCTGGGGCTCTGATTTGAAGAGACTGAACAAGGACTCTAGGATGGTTTCTGCAAATTGTTCTCTACTGCATTGCAGCAGTTTCAACTAGTGCAACAGCGTGCGAATGAATTAACATGGAATGTTGTCTGTGCCTCCCACAGTGGTCCAGGGGGGAGGGAACCTCTCTTCTGTAACGTATACCCCGGAACTGGTGAATGCCCTGTCTCAAGACCCCATAGCCACTGGTTACTTCTTGAATGTGGAAGACCATCGGCCGCTTAGGGAGGATAGCGCCCCTAGTGCCCATCTCCATTCGTGTTGGCCATTGTGCTTTCCCATGGCAGAGGATTGTCTGGGGCTTCTACGAGAAGGCAATCACCTGTGGGCCTTTTCTACTCTCGCTGGGATTGAAGGACACTAGGCCTAACTGTTCTGCACCCCTTGCGTAGGTTCCACTCTGTGCTATGTCTAGATGCATGCTTCGAACAGCAGCAATGTAAAGGGGTGGGATTACAAGACATTCGACTGGATCTACCACGGACATGTTTCCTACTGACTGCTGAAGTGGAGAAGGCAAGACTTTATGTGGAGTCTCTCCACCCTACTCAGGGCAAGCGGGGTAGAAAGAAGCTTGCCTCCGAATTGAATGAATTTGATGAAGAAGACTGGGTGGAACCAGGTTTACACCTCCCAAACTCAGTGGTCAATGGGTGCGAGACCTCCTTCAAGGTGGCAAACGAGAACTGTGAAAAGGCCTCAACCACAACCTTTGCCTCTACTGGCCTAATGGCTGCAATCTGTCGTCATGATAGGGTGCTACGGCTAGTCAACATGACCACTGCAGGAGAGAAACAGTACTATGCAATAGCTCTTTTGAGTTCTCTTTTCGATGAGCTGCCTTCTTGGTGGAGGTTGGGGTCCTCTACGACATTGCTTGTGTTTTGCATAGAAGCATGAACAAGGTAAATTTCCTGGTTTTGTTACCCCAAGAGGAGATATCCTGATTGTTCTGTGTTTGTGTTGGCAGTGGAAGATACTGCCATTGCTTCTGCCCAGGATTGATTGGGGTGTCTCAGTGTTTCATGCCTTTGGGCACCAGTGGCCTTGTCAATGTGTGTACCACCCCCAAAAACGAAAAGGGTTTGGGTTCTCTGATGGTGAGGGGTGTGAAAGGTGCTGGGGAGCATTAAAAAAGCTGGCCCCAGTGTTACGAGTGTCAGGGGTATGCCTTTTTATCTCAAAGTTGCTTTCTGAGACTTACTGCCCAATTTCTAGCACCACCGATGGCTGTTTGTTCTGAGTACTCAAGTGATACATTGGGATGAGATAACAGCTCAATCACAAGCTGTGTGGTTAATGAAGCATTACATCTGTGCTGTTGTTTGATTGGAGGCTGCAAAGAAACGAATTGGGGAGAGTGGTGTGTCCATTCTAACCCTTCAAGCCAGTTGGAAAGATCAGTTGGAGACCCAGTCTAAACCTCTACCCCATCAGTTGATGTTCTCTTCAGTGCAAAGTCTTGGAATGCTGACTCCCTCATAGCTGTTGCCAAAAATTTGGCAGGGGAGTTTGTGAACAAGATTGTCACCATGCTTGCAACCCATGCCAATGAAGAGGCTAGCCATAGGAAGTTACTCAAAGAGATATCACTGCTGGGAGAAGATGAAATAAGTGCTGATGCAAAGTTTGACCTCACTTTGCAAGCACAAAACAGGCAGGATTTCTTGAACAGGCTGGCTACAAGAATTAGGAGGGCTTGTCAGCAGTTGGCACAGAAGGACTGGCCCACATACAGTGCCTTGGAGAAGGCCCGTAAAGACAAATTCCTGGGATTGCGGCTTCAAGCTTGGGAAGTAAAGCACTGATTACGAAGTCGCATTTGAGAGCGCCGCTTTGAATCAGAGCGATTGGAGAGGTCTTATTTCCGGTCAACTCTAGGTAGGATTGTCATGATTGGGTAAAAGCCTTCTAAAGCTGACCTAGTGGTTCATTCATAAGATCATAAAGCACATGCACAGACAGCAGAGGCATTGAAGCGCCGAATGCCTGGGATAAGAGCCTTGGCCAAGAGATATAACACCTTGTGTGCTCAGCTATCTGACATGAAAGCCCGGTCTGCAATTCACAAGAATGCTGTGATTCCAAAACCTGTGGACATCAATGGGCTGTTTGACATTGGAGTGGATGATGCTATCTGGGAGGATGCAGGCCTTGATGGTGATGCTGAAGAAGCCCCCCCTGCATGGTTAGCAGATGAAGGGATCAGGGAGGGAATCAAGGCAATGTTGATGTATGACCAGGGAAAGGAGGAGATCCGGAGGCTGAGCATTGAAATGCATGCTCTTGTGGCATCCCTTGCACAGCAATGCCTGGCTATAGAGAAGGCTGTGGCCACATGCACAGGTGGGAGGCCTGTGGTCCTTGCAAGTGAGAGGCACTGAGTGCTGATGACCAGGTAGATGATGTACTTTTGTTTGAACTACAGCGCAAAGAAACAGCCCTGCAGTACAGTGCAACCCAGGCTTGGAAAGCCTTGGGCTCTCTTCCTGTGGATCCTGCCTTGCAATGGCCATCTTTCATGGTTACACAGCCTCCAGAAACTGATCCTCCTCGGATGGATGATGAGGATACCATTCCTGCTGTGGAAGCAGAGGAAGATGGATGGCCAACAGGTGGGGACATAAATGTGGTTGGAGAGGAGGAAGAACTGGATGATGTGGTGATTCAGGAATTGGAAGGGGTTGAAGGTGACAACTCACAAGATGATGATCTGGAGGATTGGATTAATTCCATTTAACCTATGCACATGGATGAAAAGAGATACTGGATAAATCATGATGTAGCAGATAATGCTGAGGTGGTAGCAGGTAACCCTCATGCTGTGGCAGGTAATTCCCATGTGATAACAGGTGGTGATCCCCATGCTGTAGCAGGTAATCCAAATGTGGCAGTAGGTAATCCTGATGTGGTAGCAGGTAATCTGGATGTGGTAGCAGGTAATCTGGATGTGGTAGCAGGTAATCTGGATGTGGTAGCAGGTAATCTGGATGTGGTAGCAGGTAATCCTGATGCTGTAGCAGGTATTTCCCATGAGGTAATAGGTAATCCCCATGATGGAGCAGGTAATTCTCATGTGGTAGTACATAATTCACATGGGGTAGTAGGTAATCCCCATATGATAGCAGGTAATTCCAACAGGGTAGTAGGTAATCCCCAGATGATAGCAGGTAATTCCAACAGGGTAGCAGGTAATCCCCATATGATCACAGGTAATTTGTACAGGGTAGTAGGTAATACCCATATGATAGCAGGTAATTTGTACAGGGTAGTAGGTAATACCCATATGATAGCAGGTAATCTCAATATAGTAGTAGGTAATCCCCATATGATAGTAGGTAATACCCATATGATAGCAGGTAATCTCAATATAGTAGTAGGTAATCCTTATACAATAGCAGGTAATCTCAATATAGTAGTAGGTAATCCCCATACTATAGCAGGTAATCTCAATGTGGTAGTAGGTAATCCCCATGCTGTAGCAGGTAATCCCAATGTGGTAGCAGGTAATCCAAATGTGGTAGTAGGTAATGCTGATGCTAGAGCAGGTAATTCCCATGTGGTAATGGGTAGTCTCCATACCATAGCAGGTAATTTCAATGCAGTAGTAGGTATTCCCAGTGCTGTGGCAGGTAATCCCAGTGTGGTAGTAGGTACTTCCCATGCTGTAGTTGATAATCACAATGTTGTAGTAGGTAATTCCCATGTAGTAACAGGTATTCTCCATGTGGTAGTAGATAATAAAAATGTTGTAGCAGGTATTCCTCATGCTGTAGCAGGTAACCCTGATGTGGGAGTGGGTAAGGCTGAAGCTGCAGTAGGTAATACTGATGCAGCACAGGTAATGTGAATGTGGTAGCAGGTAATACTGATGCAGTAGCCAGTAGTCCTAAAGCTGTAGCAGGTACTGCTGATGCAGTAGTAGGTGATCCTGATGCTGTAGCAGGTAATGCAGATGTGGTGGCAGGTAATCCCAATGTTTTAGCAGCTAATGCAGACGTGGTAGTAGGTAATCCCAATGTTATAGTAGGTAGTTCCAATTGTGTAGCAGGTAATCACAATGTGGTAGCAGATAATCCTCATGCTGTAATAGGTAAACCTAATATTGGAGTAGCTAATGTCAACACTGTAGCAGGTGATACTGCCAGTAATAGGTGATCCATATGCTGTAGTAGGTGATCTTGACTCTGTAGCAGGTGATCCCATGCTGTAGCAGGTAATTTTTGTGGTGTAGTAGGTGATCCAGATCTTGTAGTAGGTACTCCATCAGCTTCAGTAGGTGATCCTGGGCCTGTAGTTGGAGATCCATGATGTGTTGCAGGTGATCAGGATCCTATAGTAGGTGATCAAAGTTGGATAGTAAGTGATCTGGATGGGGTAGTAGGTAATCCAGATTCTGTAGCAGGTAATTCTAGGCCTGGAGCAAGTAGTCTGAAGGCTGTAATAGGTGAATTGGCATCAGGCATAGGTGATCTATATCCCATAGTAGGTGAATCTGAATCTGTAGTAGGTGATCCCAACTCCGTAGTAGGTAACCAATGTCCTGTAGTAGGTAATTGGTCTCCTGTAGTAGGTGTCCAGGATCTCAGAAGTAGGTGTTCAGGATCATGGTAGTAGGTAATATGGATCTGGCAGTAGGTAATAACCTGATATCCTCACCCCCTTCAAGGGGGGGGTTTCATACGTTAAAATGGGGCCTTGAAGGGTCAATGTAGTTGCCCTCTTATGGTTGGCTTCATTTGGAATAAGCCAACCAAGGACACCGACAACCCTCTCCTCTGGAAACAGTTGCATGCATACTGACTTCACACATTCACAGACTCGGCCTGCACGATAGACTCTGTAGAAGCTCTGCCCAAGGCTCAACAAGTCCTACTCAATGGCAACTACTTCGCCACAGACGAAGCCCGGCAACAAGAGCCCTTACTCCTTTGTGCTACCTTCAAAGGCAATGCCCCTCCCTTCCCAGGAGAAGATGATTGCAAGAGCTACAAATGGGAAGATGTCTTCCCAGGGCCACCCCCTCACCCCAACAATTTCGACATCCTAGATAACACCATGAGGCAACTGTACACGATATCGTACTATCAACTGGACGGGACCTTCATGACAGTGGCTGAATGAAAAGTAGTCGACACTGGTCCTATACCCATGGAAAGCACAGATGGACCAACTAGCCTGCAGCCCGATGTCCACATGGCCTCACCAACCTGGGGAGATGATCCCCAACCCACCAAGACCTCTGGAAGTACTTTGAGGAGTGACATTGACAGAGATAATTGGTGGGAGGGACTACCTAATCAGGCGAGTCTGCCTACAACAGTGCACCCTGACTCCATCTGGACTTGTGCTGACTATGAACCATGCCCGAGGCCATGAGGACGCCCATGAGACCCCCGCATGGGACCCAACCGCATTGCTGGAGTCCTAGAAGAAGACTGACACTGGTGACCAAGAGAGGAAGACCCACCTAGGTCGGACAGCTCATACTGGTCTAGCTCCTCACAACGACCCTATTCTCCTGAACGTTGCACCTGCACTCAAGACTCGATGACCAATGACCACAAAACATGACAGTCTTCCCCTCCACAGGCCTTGGAACGATACCACCCCCCTCCTCTGCCCAACCAAGCAGACTTCTACACAGCAGGTGAGGCGATCCTGCCTCCCCGGCCCCAGATCATGGGCCACATGCCCTTCGTAAATGCCACAGACAGGTCATGGCAAGTAGCGCCTATCATCCAATTAGGCACCCCCATGGACAGGCCAGATCGCCTCCAGCGACATGACCAAGCCAAACTCGAAATGGCCCACGCAGGTACCAGTGGATCTCGACACCGGGCCATATGCTCAGAAGTCTGCCGCGACCAATACCGCAGAGCACAGGACAGCGATGAGGACTTGTATCCCAACACTTGCCAAGGACACTCGTCATGACGTTAAAGCCTTGCACTGCAGGACTGGGGGGCAATGTTAGTGGTGTGTAAGCCCGGCAGGCACACGGCTTTACCAACAATTCATAACTCGCTGTATTTACTCATCCTTTTCCTTTTATTTCTCCTTTTACTCCTTTCCTACACAACTGGTGGAAAGCTTCTCCCACAGGGAGTTTGGTGCTGCCCCGGATTTAGCTATCCTTCTGCTTACTTAATAGTGTAGCGGTTTAGTAGCCAATATGGGTCCACCCGAATGCATCTTTTTTCCATTCACTCAGTCTGCTATTTGCAGTGCACTGGACTGTGCACTGCGACCTACATACTGTGTGACACTAGTCATGAACATCTTTGGTCCTACTGAACCTGGGAATACATCTGTCACATCTGCTACCATCCATCCAGCTGTTCCCAGACAACATTCTCTCCTACCCGACTTGTTCACTCCATCATCTGATGAAGCTAATAGTCGTAAGCCCAATCCAGAGCCTCCTCCTCAAGTCACATGTCACAATAACCTTAGTTCGGACATGACCGAACTAACACCTCTGATGTCTGATGATAAGTTCAATCTTCATCATATCATTTATGTATATAATTCATGATAATAATATTGTAGATGTTACATGAGTATGAATGTTTTCAGGTCCCTCTGATGTCAGTTTCTCAATCTCTCTAATGAGTTAAAGCATCTCCGGTCCATGTATATGGGCTATCCCAGGGAAGTATCCCAAGTGCTAAAGGCACATATTTCTTATGTCCTGTTTTCTGAGACACTTACAAAAAAAAACTTATGTTCTGCCATAGCTCAGAGTGTGTACACATGTACATTGCTTTCTATCCTTTCCTTCATCACCAAATCCAATATGGTCCACATATACTGGGATATACCAGGTACTACAGGCATGTATTTTTTATTTCTTGTTTTCTGGGACACTTACAAAAAGACTCACATTCTGCCATAGCTCAGAGCATGCACATCGCCTCTATCACCTCTGTCATCACCAAATCCTGAAGACTATGTACTCTACCAGCTCAACCTGGTGTGTGCAAAGTCTCTTGGTGGCACACCAAGACCAAGTACCCCATTCAGCTCTGCCTGTTGTGTACAAAGTCTCTTTTCCATGACTCACTTGATGGCAGAGCACTTGGCCCATTACCTGCTATGTTTCCTTTGAGTAACACACCCACTCAGTGACCAAACAGAAGACGGCTTGCCTGTTATTCTGTAATGTCTCACAGGGTCTCTGATGACTGCACTGTGTTATGGCTCAGCCTGTTAACCAGCTACATCTCATCTCGCTACACCAAGGGATCATCACCAGTGTCCTTGCCTTGGTATCTTGGAGTCCTACTGTCCTCTCTTCCATAAGTTAAGCTTCCAGTTGTAGCTAAGTTCAGTCCCTAATATTGTTTGCAACACAGAATATGAGCAAAGCCATACTTAAGTGCCTTAGTCAGGTCGCACAGGAACATATGGGAATCATGCCACTGAAGCATGATGACAACAGCTTGGGTCCACCATCCTCTTCCAGCACCCATCCACCTCCTAAAATCAAGCATCAACGTTCACAGGCCAAGTTCCCTTCTGGGGAAGTTTTTGCCCAAGGGCCTTCAGGCAATATCATTGCCACTGATCTCCCATATCATCCACCTTCTCCCAACACAGGAGGTCCTTCAGAACTGGAGGCATAATTCATCCCTCTGCTTCTTGATGGCATAGCAGAACCTTTGCATTCATCCCAAATTCATATTGTAACTGACACTTGCTCTCGCCATGCTCATGCTAAGGAAGCTGCAGCTATCCAGTGGAATCATGTCATTATCCCATCCCTCATTCAACCTTTCATGTTGTTTGAGAGAGAGCGATTATTGTGTCAGGAGGAACATACTGTTCAGGTTGAGGAGGCTTGCAGATGTGGGAAACAATGGAGGCTCCTCAAAGTTCTTTGCATGTACTTTGAATGCTTGGAAACTATTGAATTTCATGTGTGTGGTTGTCCATCCCGAACTGCTGCAAGACAATTGGTACTGCACAGTTTGTTCCCATGTGCCCCACTTCACCCCTCATTGGCTGTTAGCATTGACATGTTGGAATTTGTGGCTGAACTGTTTGTTCAACAAGCTCTGAATGAATGAGCATGGGCAGCCACCTTGGAAAATTTCCTCAAGCATCAAGGGTTCAAATTTGGGGAGAATGATTCCTTACATTGCCACTTTTCCACTGCTCTTGCCCAATACCAGGTGCTTGTTTGGGTCATCAACCAGCTGTAGTTGAGAGTTGTCAAGGCCAGGTGTTGTCCACTAAGGGTGATGGTAGTGCAACTGAGTCCCAGGTAATATGTGAGGACACTTTGAATCCCACAAATCCTGCCATTGGGGGTAGTGAAAGCAATATCCACCAGCTTGACACTGATATGCCTATACTGGAGCAAAAGTACAACAATGCCCATAAGCGTGCCAGTCCATATCACTGTGGCAATGATGAACTCCCCAGCCTCTACCTCCAGTCTTGCTGTCCATTGTGCTTTGGGGGCTTGCAGACTATTGGTCTCCCCCTTCAGGCTATTGTGTGCATTGATGCAAACTTTCAACTCAAGCAGAACCAAGACAAGGATCTGAGGAAGGATTGCAAGGGGGAAACCAGATCTTGAGATCCTCTGATAGCTTCCCCATGGACAGTTCTGCTTGACCAAAGCCAGGTTGACATCATGGAAGCAAGGGTCAATGAATTACGGCCATCTCAATCAAAAGGGAGAGCAGAGCAGAAGTGGCAGGCTGATGAAGTGGATGATGACACTTCTAGTCCATTGGAAGATGACAAAGTAGAGACAGGGCTTGACGTACCCAATTCTGTATTGGACAGATGTGAAAAATTGTTCAAGGCATTGACACAATATTTTGATGACACTGGAGTGATGGCCTGCTTGTGCCGCCATGACCTACCTCTTTTTCTTGTAAACATGCGCACTGCAGGTGAGAAACAATTCTATGCCTTTGCCCTATTGGATGCACTGCTTTCTGAGCTTCCAAGACATTGGTGTATTGGCCTTTTGTATGATATCGCATGCCAAATTCATTGTAGTCTCCTCAAATGGGACTTTATTCCAGAGTGGGAGGGGCACATTGAATTTGGAGTTTCTGTCTTCCATGCTTACAGCCACCAGTGGACTTGTCAGCTTTGGTATCACCCTCGTAAATCTGAAAAGTGGGGACTGTCAGATGGTGAAGGATGTGAAAGGTTCTGGAGCCAGTTAAAGAGGCTCATTCCTGGTCTCCAGGTCACTGGTTATCACTGTTGCTTGTTCATCCTTGATATCCAAGCTCAACATATTACAAAGTCCAAACTAGTCACAGTTGGTCAATGGCTGAAGGACCGGGTGAATACAGTGAGGAGACAGATAGCTGAGGGTGAAGAAGTCCTCGATGAGCGGTCAGTTCACAGCTTATTAAAACAATTCAAAGACCAGAGGGCATTTCAAAGCAAACCAGTTGTCCACCAGTCCAAGAACAGTGGGGCGGCCTTGATAGATTGTATTCTTGCACTCCAAAACACTGAAGCTTCGCTGAAGGAACAACTGAAAGAGTTGAGTGCTGAGTTGGAGGGTCTAGTTCAGAATTTGGACACCTGGGCTCTACAAGATGAGATAAATGATTCAGTGGCACAAACTAGGCACAGTCTCACACAAGTAGAAGGGGATATTAAGAAGAGGACTGAAGACCTCCAACTCACTGACTTCAACTCATTCAAGGACCTTCAGCAGCTTAAAAAGAGTGCATGGCTTAACAAACAGCTCAATATTTGGGTTGTCCTTGATCAATTACTAGTCAAACTCTGTGCATGTAAATTTGAGCTGGCCAATCTAGATCAGGGACACACAAGCTGAGAACTTGACAACCAGCATAGGGATCACATAGAGAAGGCCACAAAAGGGTGTGAACATGGGATTCAGGCAACAATCAGGGCTTATGAATGTCTTCGGAAGGATATGATGATGATGAGGGGGAAGGATGGAGTTGCTAAAGATGCATATATCCCACCTGAAATCACGAACTCAGTGTACAAGTTGGATGTGGATGAGGACATTTGGCTGGCTCAAAGTACAGAGGGGTTGGCTCAGTTTCCAGGTGGGGTAGTGCCAGCATGGCTCTCGGATGCTTCTGTCAGGGTTGGGATTAGGGCAGCACAGGAGGTTGTGAATTGCAAGGAAGAGCTGAAGCACTGTGCAGCTGAGCACTCAAACCTTTTCCAATGGGTGGGGACAGAGTACCTTGCCACACAATTTGTCTTGAATCATTCCGCTGATGTGTGTATCCAACATTTTCAGGCTGGTCAGACACTCTTAGGGGCCTTAAAAGGTATGTCATTTTGATATCTGTATAGTGCCTGATAGGCTTGCATTATGTTTGATATCAAAAAGTGATCAAAAGAGTATTTGATAGCAAAAGAGTCGGGTTTTGAGCTCAATTTGAGATCAATTTTGGAACTTGTAGAATCCTGCAATGCTTTACTGTACATGTAGTGCGGACAAGACATTTTATTATGCAAAACATTTACATGGTTAAAGGAAGTATCATTCTGAGTCCAAATCTTGTTCTACAATTACTTGGTCCACTGCTGCTATCCAACCAGCTTCCTGCAGCTCAAAGCAGAAGTAGCCATAAGATTTTTCCAGGAAATTGGTGTAAGAATTCATGTCAAGGCCAGGAACTTCATGGGATAGCATCACACAGGAAGTAAGTGCTGCTATGGATATATTTGTCAGCCTTGGAGCAGGATCAAATTCAAATTATGAGCAGAGGCAGATGGACATATTTGGGTGGGGGTATCGGGACAGGTCCTGGCAAGCCCAGGAAGGTCCTTGAATGGGTCAGTGGGCTGTACGGGCTTATTGGGGATAATTATGATAATTATTTTTCCTTATTATTGGTTTCTCAGTTCATGGGGCCACTCATGGCTATTAAGTATTATTATTATTATTATTTACTCATATATACACCTTTGTACTCATGCAGGTCTTCACTTGGCTACTCATGCTTTGTTTTCACAGGGGTATTCGGATGCGGGACTTCATGTGGGTGCAGGCACTCGAGCTGCGTGTGGTACTTTTTTTGTTCCTCGGGTGCTCTTGCAGGTGTTTGGTCAGTGTCTCATTTGGGCGTTTGGTTGGTATTTCGTTCAGGCTGCATTTGTTGCGGGGTTCGAGTGTATCTGGCTGCATTAGATGTCGCAATCTGGAATTAATGATATAAGTTTAGTTTAAGCAGCACAAAAGGAGCAGCTCTTGCTGCTCCTTTTGCACCGTGGTATACATTATAATAATAATCAAAACTTACCTCATGGTACCATGCACCTGCTGCAGCAGGTGCATGGTACCTTTGTTGTTCCTCGGTTGCTCATGTGGGTGTTTGGTTTGGGCGTTCGATTGGTATCGGGGTGTGTTGGACGTTGTAATCTGGAATTAATAATAAAATGTTAGTTTAAAACTTAAAGGCAGCACAAAAGAAGCAGCTCTTGCTGCTCCTTTTGCACTGCGGTATACATTATAATACAAAATAACTTACCTCATGGTACCACGCACCCGCCAAAGCGGGTACATGGCACCGTGTTTCTCTTGGTCGCGAGGCATCCAGCGAGTGGGGTTTGGGGGCCATTCATTTGGGGATTCGGGTGGTGTGGTTGCATGAGTCATCTGGAATATATAATATATGTTAGTTAAGTTAACAAGAGCACAAAAAGAGGAGCGCCATGGCGCTCCTCTTTTTGTGTTATTGCATGGCAAGGGACTTACGATATAGTACCACACACCTGCCGCCGCGGGTGTGTGGTACTGCATATCGTCGCGTACTGCGATGTGTGGCAGCGTGTCAGGGCTGGCGTTCACAGTGTTGGCTGTGTGGGCTTTCATCGCCGGTTTCTGTGTGCTATTCATTCGGGTAGTGAGTAAGAATCTAGAAAAGCTAGAATAAAAAATGGTTCAGTTAGTTATGAATCAAGACCAGTGCACAAAGAGCAGCTTTCGCTGCTCTTTTTGCGCCATTGTAGCTACTACGAAAAGGAACTCACCTAGCAACCACACACCCACCGTTGCGGGTGTGTGGTCATCTGTTTCCTTGTTTGGGTGGTGGTGTTTGTGTAAAAGAGTGCAACTCAACACCGGCAATTGCCGGCATCCGAAAAGCGCCCCAAGGGCCTGGTGCCACGAGGGCCATATGAATTAGGAGCAAGTAAATAGGTGTATAATGAATAATAAAAAATAAATACTTGCCCAAAAAGATGAAGAAGATCAAGACAATCTGTCCAATAAGGCATGATATGCTACATTGGAAAGTGGATTGGGCAATTTCTACTGTTCAGAATCGGCCCAAATTTAAATATATTGCTGGCATATATGTATCCTACGTGGGGGATTAATTATTTCGGATGCTCTATCCATTTTTCAATTTTTCACGCCTTCAATTCCCTATTTAGGGAATTGAAAGCGTGAAAAATTGAAAAATGGATAGAGCGTCCGAAATAATTAATCGCCCATGTAGGATACATATATGCCAGCAATATATTTAAATTTGGGCCGATTCTGAACAGTAGAAATTGCCCAATCCACTTTCCAATGTAGCATATCATGCCTTATTGGACTCTGACTGATTGTCTTCATCTTCTTCATCCTTTTGGGCAAGTATTTATTTTTTATTATTCATTATACGTCTATTTACTTGCTACTAATTCATATGGTACTCGTGGTGCCAGGCACTTGGGTGCCTTTTGGATGCCGGCAAGTGCTGGTGTTGAGTTGTGCTCTTTACACAAGCACCACCCAACAAGGAAACCACCCAAACAAGGAAACAGACGACCACACACCCGCCGTTGCGGGTGTGTGGTCACTAGGTGAGTTTCCTTTCGTAGTAGCTACAACGGCGCAAAAAGAGCAGCTTTTGCTGCTCTTTTTGCGCTGCTTTGAGTCTTTTTTACTAACGTATTTTTTATTACTTTAGATCATGGCTTGCTCCAAGGCAGCAGATGAAACTGGCCAAACGACAAAGGCCCAACCAGCCATGGCCCAGACGGCCCATACCAGCCAACACAAGAAAGAAAACTGCAAAACCGCGACCAATGCGACCAATGAGTGCCGCACAACGCCTGAACCACACACCCGCTACGGTGGGTGTGTGGTTCTCTATATGAGGTGAGGCCCCCCCCCCAATATATCCAACCACGCAAAAAGAGCAGTGAAAGCTGCTCTTTTTGTGCTGGTTTTAATTTTTAACTAACATTCTTTTACTCCATATCATGAAGGTGAAAGCTCGCCCAATGAATATCCAGGGATACGCCAAACGACCCCCCCCTTTCCCGTACACCACGACCATGGAAACCGCAATCACGACAGACGACGCACCCTGTGAGTGGGCGCACGAACCACACACCCGCCGTAGTGGGCATGTGGTTCTCTATATGAGATGAGTCCCGCCCTTACCCCCCAATATACAACCGCGCAAAAAGAGCAGCGAAAGCTGCTCTTTTTGTGCCAGTTTTAATTTCTAACTAACAATTAATTTTTCTAGATTTTTCGCCTCATCTACGACCAACGAGATGAAGAACCCCCAACAAGGACGAACAGAACAGATGCCCGCCGAACGAAGACCCGACAAATGAGCCCAGAGCCCCCTGAAGCCCACAACATGAACACATGCCAAGGGTCGCATGCCCAATGAAAACTGCACGGGCGAAGGACCACCCACCAGACGAAGATACGAAAGGACATGGAGCCAATGAGCAGCCCCAGTAACCACGCACCCGCCCTGGCGGGTGTGTGGTAGTATTTGAGGTGAGGTACATACAGCCGCGCAAAAAGAGCAGCAAAAGCTGCTCTTTTTGCACTGGTTTTGATTTTCAACTAACTTGTATCTTTTATTCTATTTCAGGAAGGTGAAAACCCGCCCAATGACACCCCGGGGATACACCAAACGATAACCCGGCCCACTCAGTGAATGCGCAGGAAGGACAACCTGTGGGACAGATGAAACGAGACCGTGGGAAGCCTGTGCAGCACACACCCGCCCCAGTGGGTTGTAAGTATTCTCTATACCCTCGCGCAAAAGGAGCAGCTGGGGCTACTCCTTTTGCGCGGCTTGTCTTTTTCTCTGTCTTTTTTCACTAATGTTTTGTTATCCTGACACTTGACTTGAAACCTGCACAAACCACCAACTGAAGGCCACCGAAGGATCAGCCGAACAAAATATGAAACCCGACCCAACACAACACAACCTGCCGGGCGGAACAATGGGCTGCACCCGCTGCAGCGGGTGTAAGGTTTTTTCGATTGTAGTAGATAGAGCCATAGCTCTGGCTGCTCTTTCTGTGCTACTGTGGATGAGCTCACTGGATGTATGTATACAATAATAAATAAATAAACAATAATAATAATAGTATTTAAATCAATGTTAGTAATAATATGCTATCCCATGATAGCATGGGTTTTTAGCCTATAATCTCATGGCCCGGGCTGGGATTGATGTAAGGTCACCCTCTTGAAATTATTTGATATCAAAGGATTTTGATGCCTCTTAGGCTTTTGATTTGATGCAGTTTGACATACCTATTGAGGCCCCTCTAAGTGGCTGACCGAGGTGTGACAGAGGTGATAGAGGCGATGTGCATGCTCTGAGCTATGGCAGAATGTGAGTCTTTTTGTAAGTGTCCCAGAAAACAAGAAATAAAAAATACATGCCTGTAGTACCTGGTATATCCTGGTATATGTGGACCATATTGGATTTGGTGATGAAGGAAAGGATAGAAAGTGATGTACACGTTGTTGGAGGGAAAAATCCCTACCACATAGAGTTCCATTTCAGCATTGAATTTTCTGATGAACGAATTAAAAATGTACCAATATGTCGTTCCAATATCAAGCCTTTCATCTGTTCATGGATGAGCATGAATTCCATATGCCTGAAAAGATGTAAATGGAATGCTCATTTCCTTGTACATGAGTCAATCTCCTGGGGTCTTCAACAGGCCACAGGGACTGTATTCATTTATGCCCTACCATAAGCCATGATATGGTGGACGTGGCAATTCAACTTGCCCTTCTGTATATCATCTTGAATTCTCCTTCAATCTGCTCATATGGATCTTGCTGCCTTAAGGGTGATCCTAACGAATGGTGATTATGTAATACAATGGATTACACACCCAGGCCTTCATTCCTACTCACGGATGCATTACATAATCAAATAGGGGCAAATGCGGCACTCTCAAGGAGTATTCGTTGAATTTCTCCGTCAGTTTTGATCGGATCGGCTCGGGAAAGTATCACCCAGAAATATATGATTCATACCTATCCGACGATACCAAGTACAAGTCAATCCGATGAAAACTGCACGTTCTAGAACAATTTTACTATGGAATCCATGCTCTTAAGGAGTATTTTCCGCTTTTCGAAGTCAATTCGTACCCGATCGACTCGTAAATATAGCGCCCTGAAAGCTGTGATCAATACCTATCGAATGATACCGATTATGTGTTCACCATATTAGAAGTGAGGCTTCTGGAACGATTTCACCTGCTCATTCATAATTAGAAGGTGTATTTTTCGAATTTCTCCGTCAGTTTTGATCGGATTTGCATGAAACGACTGCGCCTAGAAAGGTATTGAAAATGCACATCCAGCGGTACAAAGGGCGCAGCGAACGAAGAAGAACTCGGTGTTCTGAATACGAATTTCCCCCTTGTCTCAGGAGAACATCATTCCCCCTTCCAATTTTCAAATATCAAATATTGTCCGGCAGGCTTATATCCGAAGGATAGGACATCCAGGACGACTTATTCCACCATTCCTCAAGGGAATCTGTCCAGAAGGGAAGGAGAAATAGTCATTTTATGCTCTATCCTATCCCCAGACTTGGAAATTGAATATCTCTGTCAGTTTTGAAGCTTTTGACTTGATTCCTTTTTCTACATATTTCCCCTATCCCCCTGCTTCCGTCGGATATTTGATCTCATAGCCAGGTTGTATATTAAGTGCATTGTGTTGAAAATTCCATTGTCTTCCCCCTCCCCAGTCTGAAGCACTGAAGTATTGCTGCTGGATTCCCAGGCGAATTCCATCTGAGGACATTGCTACTACTACACTTTGTCTAAGGCCACAAGACTAGGACCTTGGAGTGTGGGATTTGTGGCATAATTTCCCCTTTATTCATCTGCTTGGGCAACTACTGCTGACAGCGGATTATCTTCTATCCTAAAGACCCTCCTACACTCGGACCTGAACATTCAGATTATTTTGGTGGCCCCTGTTCTTCATTCTCGATTCCATATCGCGGACTGTGGCAGAGATTCCCCCATTTCTCCTGCTTACAACGTGTACACACTCTGAGCTATGGCAGAACATAAGTTTTTTTTTGTAAGTGTCTCAGAAAACAGGACATAAGAAATACATGCCTTTAGCACTTGGGATACTTCCCTGGGATAGCCCATATATGTGGACCAGAGATGCTTTAACTCATTAGAGAGATTGAGAAACTGACATCAGAGGGACCTGAAAACATTCATACTCATGTAACATCTACAATATTATTATCATGAATTATATACATAAATGATATGATGAAGATTGAACTTATCATCAGACATTGGAGGGATGACTTGGTAATCAGAGGACAGGGGGATGGAGACATTGTGTACTTACATACATAGAGTTGCAGCTCATACACAAAAAAATTGGGAAGGCAAAATAGGCAAGAATGAACATCACAAGAGATAAGTAACCCTCATGGCAACATACTCTAAACTCAGAACTTCAAGCATACTGTGCCTGATATGTCTGTTCAGATCATCCATGTTCAAGTCAACATCCATCTTGTCATCAGAATACTCGAAAAGGCTGTCCACATCTTCCATGGGTGTGTTGACATCCATCATAACATTGTTGCTGGGAGTATGTTCCACACCCTCCATCTCATTGCCCACAATTTCTGGATTGGTCTCCATGGGATCCAGGTTGGCCCCTTTGAACCGTTTCGCGGGTGGCATACTAGCCCCAGAATTCACATGCTTGTGCTTGTCACCAGTGAGAGGTCCAGAGTTGGTAGCCACATTGGGGACTGTGGAAAAATTTGCAGATGAGGCTGCAGCAGTTGACAATGTTGAGGACAGTAGGTACCACCCAACAGTGATGTTGGGGGTATGGGCCAATTTCAAAGGGGGAGGGGGATGGGGATGGAACCTATCATAGGGGGTTGCAAGGTCAAGGCTTGCTGAAAGAACCTCCCACTGAGCCTTGTCCATCCTAGCTGATGCCGCCATTGCCTCGCTCAGCCATGATGGCCACCCACAATGAAAGAATTCTATGTCGATAGTTGTAAATACATAGAAGATTAAGGATACAATAGATTGAGCTCACTTTCTTTTCACAATGACTTTGGTGACAAGGCACATCGATAGAAGCAACATGATGAGTCTTTTGGCAATCCAGGGGGCAGATGGTAAAATGTTGTTTCATTCATATGCTGACCGAGTGCATCCTCTGCAGCCTGCAGCCCCTCTACAGCAACCTGGATAATGAAATTGGATGACTAAAGATAATCTGTTAATATCCCAGCATCAAGATAGCATGAAAAAAGTACATATGTGGTCCTGAAACCAGGCCTTTTCTATCACGATCCCTTGTATCACACACCATGCAGCCAGATAGGTGAACATGTTCTTAACATCCTGAGTAGGCCAGTGTTCCAGGCAATGGTTAGGGTGGATTCCAGGGATTAGTGATCCAATATAGAGGTGATTTGTACCCTCCATGTGAGACTAAGCAGGCTGCAGGCAGAGCTACAAGCACTGTGGAGTTGTTGAGAAAAAACATATATCTGACATTGCAGGCACAGGCAGAGCCATATCCTTGCTCAGTCCGTTTCCCAAAGGAGACATAACAGTCTGCAGGCAGAGCTGTCAGGCTGGCTGGTTGTTGGGACAGAACTCTGCCCAGAGGCAGCTTACCTGTAAAAAGACAAGTCACATTGGAATTTGGATCTGGCACAAAGACAGTCAATTTCAAATCGTTTTGTCACAATTGCTTCACTCTCATGAATGAAAATGATAACAGAGGCAAGGCAGAATACAGGGGGACAATATAATTTAAACACCATAGGAAATATTTAATATGCCGAGTATATAGATATCAATATTTTTTATACAAGCCAAAGTGCTTAAGAGGGATTTTGACCACCTCTCTGATCTTGTGCTTCTGAGTGTCCATCCCAAAAGATGTTGAAGTGCTGGTGTAGCGCAACAGAGGAAGATGGTTTCAGCAATTTGCAATCAAGAGTGGAAAGAATACAAGTGACATAATTCAAGCCAGTTGTTGATTCCTACTATTCCTGTCAGGTGATCAATGGGTCTGAGGAACTGGCTGATTACCAGTGGTATGGATTGGATGTGTTTGACTTCTTGTGCCCAAATGAGTTCACATTTGAGATTGGCTTGTTCATCCTTAATATAGCTTTCTTGGAGATCGAGTATCTCAAGGTGACAGGCGAGTTTCTTGTATTTGATGTAGTCCTCCTCTTGCAATTCTTCATAGAGAGCTTTCTTCTCTATTCCCACAAGATGATTATTATTTTCCATGTACCAAAATTCTCAGCAATCCAATGCTGTGCACAAATCATGTCATGTCACAGGGGTGATGTAATTCCTGTCAGGTGATTGATGGGTTTGAGGAACTGGCTGATTGCCAGTGGTACAGATTGGATGCATTTGGCTTCTTCTTGCACCCGAATGAGTTCATGTTTGAGATTGGCTTGTTCATCCTTAATATAGCTTTCTTGGAGATCAAGTATCTCAAGGTGACAGGCGAATTTCCTGTATTTGATGTAGTAGTCCTCCTCTTGCAACTCTTCATAGAGAATCTCCTATCTATTGCCAATGAGATGGTTGTTATTGTCTATGTACTGATGTCCTAGGTGATCCAATTGCTTATTAACCTATTATGGATAGGATTATCTTGTACCAGCTAGTTTGGGGTTTGCTGAAGTCCGTGCACCAGCTGCTTCACTATGATGCAATCACAAAGCCATGTTGCAAACCCATCTTTTGCTGCCTCAGGCATGGTGGAAGATAGGAGCACAGGCTCGGAATGTGACCAAGTTGTTGACCATTCTCCCTCTGCCTCAGGTGTGGTTGGAGATGGAAGCATGGGTCCAGAAAAGTTGGTGGGCATGCGTGCAGAGCAAATTCACATAGATGAGTTTTCCCAAGGTCTTTTCATTCATGACTGGGAGAGGCCCATGAAAGTGGACCCTCATTTCAACCTTATTCCTTGTGCCAACTTTGAAAGCCCCTCTGTTTATGCTAACGAAAGCATATTCACAGAGCATTCACAGACTACATATGAAGGTCCAATATTTTCTCATTGTTTTTTTCTTTCAATGTTTCCTGACTCTATCTTAGCCAATAGTGCTATGCACGCGAATGATCCTGACACAGCAAGCATTGTCAGACTGGAACATTGGACCCTCAGGTTCTCCAACACTGCCCAGCACTATACCCATGTACATCAATTCAACAAAGATGACAACAAATTGTATTGCTACAACCCCCTTCCACATAGATGGGATCAAATTCCTGACTTTGGGAACAATTTGGAATTCAACAATTTTAC
This sequence comes from Hydnum rufescens UP504, assembly GCA_014904985.1. Classification (NCBI taxonomy): domain Eukaryota; kingdom Fungi; phylum Basidiomycota; class Agaricomycetes; order Cantharellales; family Hydnaceae; genus Hydnum; species Hydnum rufescens. Next base: position 34,793 of record MU129266.1, read on the forward strand.
TCACATCCCTTTTCCTCTGAACTTGAAAGCACCCCATTGGCCATATATTGTTTGCCATTTTGATGACCCAGTACTCCCTGCCCCCACCAACATTGTTTTCATTTCGAGAGATAACTATAGACTAAATTATGGTTATGCAGGTTCCCTAGTGGCATTCACTAATAGATCCTACACTCGCTATCGAGATTGGAGAGACGTTGTGGGCCAGTCAAAACTTACTGGTTGCAATATTCATCCCACTCCCCCACTTGGTGTGGACAGTAACCCACAGGGGGTTATAGAAGGTCTATTTCCATCACTTGGTCGAGCATGTGAGGTTTGCAGTGACATTCTGTGGGCATCCTATGAATACAGTGGCCTAGCTCATTATTTTATGCACCAATACACTGATCATATCGCATTGGAGGATCCTTTGACTGAAGTACCTCACCATCAGCTTAGGGCGACTACTATGACCCCATGAAGGTCCAATTTTAATGTATGAAACCCCCCCCTTGAAGGGTATGTTGGTAGCAGGTTATCACCTGCTATTCCTGGATGCTACAGAATGACATCGTGTACCACCTGCTATGGTGGATTAATAGTACCTACTATGAAATCCTGTTCACCTACTATGAAATGCATATCACCTGCTATGAAATGCATATCACCTACTATGGAATTGATATCACCTACTATAGAATCCCTACCACCTGCTATGGAATCCATATCACCTGCTATGGATTCCATATCAGCTGCTATGGAATCCATATCACCTGCTATGGAATCCATATCACCTGCTAGGAATTCCATAGCAGCTGCTATGGATTCCATATCACCTGCTGTGGAATGCATATCAGCTGCTATGGAATGCATATCAGCTGCTATGGAATGCATATCACCTGCTAGGGAATGCATATCACCTGCTAGGGAATGCATATCACCTGCTAGGAAATCCATATCACCTGCTAGGGAATCCATATCACCTGCTAGGGACTCCATATCACCTGCTAGGGACTCCATATCACCTGCTAGGTAATCCATATCACCTGCTAGGTAATCCATATCACCTGCTAGGTAATCCATATCACCTGCTAGGGACTCCATATCACCTGCTAGGAAATCCATATCACTTGCTATGGACTCCATATCACCTGCTATGGATTCCATATCACTTGCTATGGATTCCATATCACCTGCTAGGAAATTCATATCACCTGCTATGGAATCCATATCACCTGCTATGGACTCCATATCACCTGCTATGGAATGCATATCAGCTGCTATGGAATCCATATCACCTGCTATGGAATCCATATCACCTGCTATGGAATGCATATCACCTGCTATGGAATCCAAATCACCTGCTATGGAATCCATATCACTCGCTAGGAAATCTATATCACCTGCTAGGAAATCCATATCACCTGCTAGGAAATCCATATCACCTGCTATGGATTCCATAGCAGCTGCTATGGAATGCATATCACCTGCTATGGAATGCATATCACCTGCTATGGAATGCATATCACCTGCTAGGAAATGCATATCACCTGCTATGGAATGCATATCACCTGCTAGGAAATCCATATCCCCTGCTAGGAAATCCATATCACCTGCTAGGGAATCTATATCACCTGCTAGGAAATCCATATCACGTGCTAGGGAATCTATATCACCTACTATGAAATCCATATCACCTACTACAGACATGATATATCCTTACCAGTGCTTTGTAATCATTCCTAATATGGCACACAATTACAGTCAAAACAAAGGAAATTGGTGCAGAAATGGGGGAGATATGGGTGCCAGCTCATCAAAAAAAAAATGCACATAAAAGATGAACCACTGCTCCAATTTCATTATAACCAGGACCATTGGAAAGGGGAATCAAGGCCTTTCATCCTTTTCATTTAAGCCAGGGTCCAAAAAAATTTGTCAAGGGTTCCCCTACACTGGATTTAGGGTACCCCAGCCAAAACAGCAGCTGGATTGATGCTTGCAGGGTCACCACACAATCACAACCACAAGCACCCTGCATGCTGGAGGTAGAGCACCTCAGGTATGCAGAGTTGCTGCAGGGCAGCTCTGTCTCCTCGGAGTGGTGTCCAGTGGGACAGCGACCTCAACACTGGCAATTGGCCGGGTGTAATC